>JAZKLR010000546.1:600000-767722 GCA_037103525.1 Ganaspis brasiliensis
AAATCTCAAGTATATGATTAAAAATTATTGAAAAAAGCCGATAATTATTGATTATTAAAAATTAAAGATAGAATCGAAATTTGAAAAAAAAATTAAAAATATAAAGAAAATAATTTAAAATTTCATTAAAATAATCGTAAATTAAATTTTCAATTAAATTTTAAGAAAATAATTGATAAGTCAAAGAAAAATTAGAAATATTATTAAATATTGAAATAAGTAATTGAAAAATTGTATTGTGAATTCTTAAATATAAAAGAAAATAATTGAAAACTGAAGAAGGGATTTGAAAATTGCAGAATGAAGTTGAAAATTAAAGAAAATAGTCGTAGAATTAAACAATTAAATGGAAATACTTAAATTATATTTATGAATGAAAGAAGACAGAAATTACTGAATATTGAAGAATCAATTGAAAATTAAAAAGAATAATTATAAAAAACGAAAATAAATTCATATTAAAGAAAGTAATTCAGATAAGTGGAAAATATTTGACAATTGAAAAAATTTCGATAATTGTGGAGAATATTATACAATTGAAAAAAAATTCGAAAATTGTTGAGAATATTAGACAATGGAGCAAGTTAATTTAGAAAATTTAAGAATTTTTTGTAAAATTTAAGGAGAATAATTGTAAATTGAAAACTGTTTAAAATTTAATAAAAAATTATAGATTTATTGAATAAGGAAATTAAAACTACAACTGTTACTTATAAATTTAAATTTTGATCAATTCAAAGGCGTTTTTAAAAAAGTAATTGATTCAATATTACTTTCTAAATTTTAAATCAGTGAAAGTCATTGATTCACCAATGAAATTCACTGAATGAATCAGTCAAATTTCACTAATTCAAATCAGTGGCTAAATTTTCACTGCAAATCAGTCAAATTTCAATGACTTAAATTTAGAGAGTATAGATAATTTTATTATCTGAACCTTTTTTTTTCCTTGTCAAAATTAGGGTTCATGAAAGGGAGGTGGTATCCCGGAGACTGGTTTGGGCCCCCCCCTGCTAGAAATCCAATTGGTGCTACTATAATATCCCTTTAACGCCGAGACGGACGCTTTTTTTCAGTCTTTTTCAACGTTAATATTTTTTGTTATTAGGCACGTAGAAAATTTTCGCAATAACATTTCCTTACGTAATTTTTATCGCTTTTTCAGAATCTGTCATCAAAATTTCAACAACAAAAAAATCCCAAAAGCTATGGCCACTTTTTTGGAAAAAAATGCAAATTTTTGACATTTTTGATTCAAAAATAATTTTTTTTTTTTTCATGTAAGCAGTAACGACAAAAATTCTTCACCTTAAAATATCGCGTCCGCAATATCCAAGCATCAAAGTTATGGACCATACATTTAAAAATTTCAAGATGGCGGATCCAAAATAGCGATGACAGAGTTTTTTTTTCAAAAATTTGACACCCAGTGGACACTTCTTTTAATTCTCATGTTATCTGTATGACAATGAGTGCATGAACGTTTTTGGGGTCGCTGATTGCGAATTTAAAGTGAGATTTCAAAAATTTTTAAAATTCAAAATGGCAGAACCAATATGGCGGACGAAACTTTCGAAATTGATCGGATTTACTTGAAACTTGCTACTCGGGGGTTTTTGGGGTCGCTGATTTCAAATCTGAAGTCAGATTAACAAAATTCAAAATGGCGGAACCAATATGGCGGTCGATATTTTTGAATTTGATCGGATTCACTTGAAACTTGTTACTCGGGGGTTTTTGGGGTCGCTGATTGCGAATCTGAATTCAGATTTCAAAAATTTTCGAAATACAAAATGGCGGAACCAATATGGCGGTCGAAACTTTTGAAATTGATCGGATTTGTTCAAAATTCGTTAGATAAAGGTTTTGAGGGTCAATTTTAAGAATAGAAGACTAAATTTCATTAGAGCATTAGTTTAAATTTATGTGAGACAAAGTATCATACATTTGTTAATAATGTATTATAATAGATGCATTTTGCACGTTCTTTAGCCATTAAAATTATTTTAATGTTGCCCGACTCAAAAAAAATTGTGAGTGTTGTCAAAGAAAGTACAAGTTTATGATATAGATAAACATATTATAATTACTACGTTTTCAGGAAAATGGAAAAGAAATATGAAATGCTGTCAAATGAATGTGAACTTAGTGCCATTACATCGTAAATTACATTAAAATGCTGTTTTCAAAGAAGTTACAAATAAATAATGATGTCAAACTAGTGCAACATTAAAATACTTTTAATGACTTCAGAACATACAACCATGTATCTAATACTTATCCCAAGATGACAAACTTCATGTAAATGAGATCAATATTGAAAATATCGACAGTCATATTAGATCTGACATTTTGAATTTTTCAAATATGACTTTACATTTGTTTTTGACGGACCAAAAAACCCCTAACTAACGAATTTAAACAAATCCGATCAATTTCAAAAATATCGACCGCTATATTGGTTCCGCCATTTTGAATTTTGTTAATCTGACTTCAGATTTGAAATCAGCGACCCCAAAAACCCCCGAGTAGCAAGTTTCAAGTGAATCCGATCAATTTCGAAAGTTTCGACCTCCATATTGGTTTCGCCATTTTGAATTTTGAAAATTTATGAAATCTGACTTCAAATTCGCAATCAGCGACCCTAAAAACCTCTGAGTAACAAGTTTCAAATGAATCCGATCAATTTCAAAAATATCGACCACCATATTGGTTCCGCCATTTTGAATTTTGAAAATTTTTGAAATTTGACTTCAGATTCACAGTCAGCGACCCCAAAAACCCCCGAGTAACAAGTTTCAAATAAATCCAATCAATTTCAAAAATATTGACCGCCATATTGGATCCGCCATTTCGAATTTTTGAAATATGACTTTAGATTCACAATCTGCGACCCCAAAAACTCCCGAGTAACAAGTTTCAAATGAATCCGATCAATTTCAAAAATATCGACCACTATATTGGTTCCGCTATTATGAATTTTGAAAATTTTTGAAATCTGACTTCAGATTCTCAATCAGCGACCCCAAAAACCCCCGAGTAACAAGTTTCAAATAAATCCAATCAATTTCAAAAATATTGACCGCCATATTGGATCCGCCATTTTGAATTTTTGAAATCTGACTTTAGATTCACAATCAGCGACCCCAAAAACGTTCATGCACTCATTGTCATACAGATAACATGAGAATTAAAAGAAGTGTCCACTGGGTGTCAAATTTTTGAAAAAAAAACTCTGTCATCGCTATTTCGGATCCGCCATCTTGAAATTTTTAAATGTATGGTCCATAACTTTGAAGCTTGGATATTGCGGACGCGATATTTTAAGGTGAAGAATTTTTGTCATTACTGCTTACACGAAAAAAAAAATCATTTTTGAATCAAAAATGTCAAAAATTTGCATTTTTTTTTTCCAAAAAAGAGACCATAGCTTTTGGAATTTTTTTTTTTTTTTGAGATTTTGATGACAGATTCTGAAAAAGCGATAAAAATTACGTAAGGAAATGTTATTCCGAAAATTTTCTACTTGCCTAATAACAAAAAATATTAACGTTGAAAAAGACTGAAAAAAAGCGTCCGTCCTGGCGCTAAAGTGATGTACGTGTACTTCCACATAAAAAAAAGCCCACTTTGGAACTATTAGATTTATCTATTTATATGATCATACCATTGATTAAAATTTAAACATTTTTAAAGCGGCTTATGGATACTTTAAGATGAGAAATTCAAAAAATTACAAGCATTCAAAATTAAAAGTGTCAAAACCCTAGTTTTGAAAAAAAAACAAGTTTGAAGTTCAAGATTACCATTAGAATGTAAAATTTAAAAATAAGATTATTTTGTCTTTTTAATTGCGATAAAGTTATGATAAGCGCATGTTACGACGTGAGACATTACTTTGTTTTTTATCAATAAAAAAATTTTAAAATCTGAACCTCCTTTAGGTACACGTAAATAAACACTGAAAACTTTTATGTACTGAAATAAAATGCAGCGCGATTGTTTTAAGCCAATATATTATATTTTAGTCTAAAAGTCCCTGAAAAACTAAACGCGCACTTGCGCGCGTTATATTTTCTTAGCAATATAATATTATGTTTGAAGTAAAAAAATTTTAAAGATATTTTTTTAGATTTCAAACTTTTATTTAGAAAAATCAAAAATTGTAATTTTAAGAAATATTAAGATGTGTGTCTCAAGATTTATTCAACAGTTGTAAACTTTTTTAAAATGTTTTTAAATTAAAAAAGAGAATAAGGTTGCAATTAATTTAATCCATTTAAGTACTATTTAACAGTTTTTATTAATGATTCAATTCATATATATTATATACAAGGTGCAGATATATACATGGTGCTTTAATCTGTCTAGGATTAAAAGTTCAATCTTCATATAGAATTTGGAAGATTAAAAATAAAAGGAAAATTCTAAATGATTTACATAAAATTTGTACTATAAACTTTATTAATATATAATGATTCTAGTTACAAATTTAGCACCTTTTTATCTTTGAGCAGTTACTTCTTTTTTGCCCATGGCTTCATAATAAGACGAGGGTTTTTTTTTTGTGTACAGGCTGAAACAAATACATAATTTACAGCAATTATAAGTCAGCAAATATTAAATATGAAATACATGTAGATAAATTAGTAGAAGCAAAAACAGTGTTAAAAATGTAGTGATATTACTTTTTACAATTTGTTTTGTAATTAATGAAAACTAAAAAAAAAAATATAGGGGAGTGGGCCCCAAGTTGGACTCCCTTTCGATTTATTGCTGTAGAATCCAAACCAAATAAAATGTATTAAAATGTTATATACCGGATGAAAGTACAATTTATAAGGTAACTTATGGCAACAGGGATAAAATTTTATTTTAAACATATACATTTTTTAAAGCATTTTTTTTAATTGTTAAAATTTTTGGTCTAAAAAAAAGTGGTACCAAGATGGACATCTTCTTAAAAACCTCTGAAAACTGTAGTAAATAAAAAATGAACATGATGTAAAAATTCTTAAACTAACTTTTAATCATTTTACGGAATTTATCAAGAAACAACATTTCTAAAAACTTCAATTTAATAACTCAACAGTAAAAAGTAACAAAATATCGAAAAATATCCATATATCACTTTCTCTAACAATAACATCACATTTTATGGTGAAAAATAAAAAATTTTAATTTATTGGCTCAAAAAATTATTGAAAAGACTTTAAAATCGAAAATAAGCAAATAAATACATTGAGATTTAAGGCCTGTCCATCTTAGGGTACATGTCACCATTTTTTAATCCCCAGTAAAAAAATATATACGAACACTGAATTAGTAAAATCATTTTAGGATATTATTATACGATAAATAAAGAATATAATAACGTTAAGTACTCATTCCGAATTACAAATTTAAATAACTTTACCAACTTGAGAAAAAACTGTTACAAAACTTTTTTTAGACCCAAAATTACGTGGCATGTGTGGAAGAAAAACCAACTGGTTTTTTTTTTCAAATGTGCATTAAAATCTTCGTCCATAAACAGAAATGACAGAAAGCATAAGGAGCTGTCACCTTAAACAAAAATTTTATACGAAATGTCCATCTTGGGACCCACTCCCCTACGTATTACATATTACATCTTTGCATCTCTGATACACGAATAAATTCGACAAAAATATAGACCTAATGGTACGTTTATACACCTTCTAAAAAAATTTTTTTTTTCATTAGAGAAATAAGTATTATATACGCAGATATGCTACATCTACACTGAGAGAAATAAACAATATTATAATATTATTATTTATTTATTTTGAAAGTAAATAATTACTTTTGAAAATAGTTCAGGTTGATTTAAAAATGTTGTTCGTTTTTTACCTACAATTAACAGCATCCCTATGGGAAATGACAATCGGCTTTTTCATTACTTTTTTGCAACAGAATGAATTTTAATGAACCAAATTTATAACTATAAATTTTATCTTCATAATATTTTTTAAAACATCATTTCTTCTGATTTTATTGTTCTTTGAATTAATTCATTTTTTCCAAGATTTCTTTAAAGAATAAACAATGCTGATATGACTTACTTACTTAATTACTTATTAAGTGACTTGTTTACTTACCGTATTTACCATTACTATTATAGCAATAGGCGTCAGCGTTTAAACTAAATGTTATTAACAAAAAAAGTACAAGGCATCTTAATAAACTCAACATTGCAATTAACAGTGAAATTGCGTCCTCGACAATTTTTAAACCTTCTTACTAAAATTTTATTCACTTATTGCTTGTAAGCTTGAGAATCGGCTTATTTATACTCAAAAAAGCAATTAAAATAAAATTAACTAGAACGAATTATCTTTTAAACGAACGTTTATTTTCGCAAACAAGTTGCACTCTAAATAATAGTTTTTTTTAAACAGCTAGAATTAGTCAGTTAAAGGCAATTAAAAACGCATTTAAAGACTGATAGCAAAAAATGTTAACCCAATTTTGTTATTTTTTTATCACAATTTCAATTCACATCAACTAAAATTAAATTACTACAAATTAAATTACTACAACTTGAAACTAAATTTGCATTTTTATACCGAATTCTTAATTTTTCAAATATTTACGTGTAACATTTTTTTTGCTAGAAATATGTAGATACACCATTTTAAAACATATTATATTTAATGTGTTAATAATCTTTCATTGAAGAAAAAATTAATAAAAATAATTTTTTAAAATTCCATTTTGTTTAGTAATTATTTCTATCATTTTTTAACCGGATATGATTTTTAAAATAAATGTACTTTTAATCTATAAAAATTGAAATTGACATGCTTTCAATCTGTTGTGTGAAATTGAAACTCATTCACACTGCACAGATTGAAACGAATACGCTTTCAATTTATACTGAGAAACTTTGACTTTAATATCTGCTTTATTGCTTATCCAATATCGTAACAATAAGGGATTCAGGGATGTGAAACATCAGGGCCCCCGATTTACAGTGAATAAGTAGTTTCAAAAATCTAAAAAATTTTGATTTGATTGTGCTGTATTCATCAATTTGGATTGTTTTTAAGTGTGAACATAAGTTTGAGCCCTAACAAATGTTGGCAGTATTTAATGTTGCACTGACCAGAATCCCGGCCTAAAACCTTTTAGCCTAAATTTTGCATTACAATTTAGGTTAAATTGATACTATGAATTACTTGTTACATTATGGTTTTATTTTTTTGTACATATCTTTGTAGATTTTTTTTTATTGTTTGTGTTGCTCTAAGGCTCATCTCCGCTTGTTAGCATTTGCCATAGAACAAGTGTACTCATTAAATAAATTAATAAGTAAATAGTTAAATTTGGGTAGAATTGCGTTTTGTAGAATGAAACTTAATTTTTTTTTTAAATTACTGGTATATATTTCAATTGTGTATTTAGTTTAACAAATTTTAAAAACCTATATAAGTAATTCTCCAGAAAGTATGTATGTATGTCTTCGTATTATATCTTTTAAACATCTTAACATTTAATTATCAATAATGGACGAAAATATTATTTAAACATCTCTTAACCCAATGGGAAATTGCCAATGATCACCATTGGCTAAATAATGGTCCCATGATTGGCGGCCAACAGTTTTTTCTTGGCAAACTATTGGCAACCAATATTGGACCACAGTTGGTCAATCCTTGGGATGATAACGGGTTTGCCAGTCATTGGCAGCCATCATTGGTTCAATATTGGTTGCCAATGATAATGCCAATAAATAAAATTTTTTAAATTAACAATATTAAAATCTATATTTTTATATTGTTAATTTATTTATTGTTTAAAACAATTTTTTTTTTAATAAATATTTTAATTTATTTATTAATGCATGTCAAGTATTGGTACAATAATTGGCTTTCAATATTGGTCCATCCTTGGGAGCCAATGCGTAACCAACAATCTTATTTTTACAACTCTATATGGAAACAGAGTTGTTAATTTAATCTTCAGCCAATATTTGACAATGAAGATTTGAGTGTTGGACACATTAGAAATGTATTTTCAGAGGTACGGGATCAGGCCTTATATAAAAGAGCTGAAGAAACTCGATCGTGAGAGAGGCTGACCGATGCGCGCCCTATGCCAGTTTCCGAAACCACAAACGCGTGAGAATCCTCGGCGCGCAGACGCGGCATAGATGCGGCGGGAAACTTCCACTATTTGAATTTGAATTTTTTATGCATTTAATCAAAACAAGAAAAGAAATATAATAATACAAAAATTATACAAATTTTTAAATTTGTATAGTTTTCTGATTGTTATTAAAAAGTAATACGCTTAATTATAAAGAAATACTTATAATAAATATCCTCCATAAATAATTGTTCAATTCTTGAAGATTTGAAAAACTCTTAAAGGTGTGTCCTAAGGTTAAAAATTATTGTTCTAAATCTACTTTAATCGATTTTCATGTTATAGAAATTATTTAAATAAATTAATTAGTTTTAAAGAAATCAGAAAGAAATTAAATTGATGAAAAAATGAACATTTAATATTAAAAATAATATTAATAAAAATAATCACATTAAAACTTTGCTTGTAAAATAAACAGAACAAAAAATTTAAAATTAAAAAATTAATGAACAATTACAAAATATTAAAGAAGACTTTAATTTTATTAAAATGTAAACTTAAGTCACATAAATACAAATATTCATGTAAGTATTTAAATTTTAAATTCACCATTTTTTCTGTTTAAATTTAAAGTAAAATTTAACAAATTGTAAAGAATGATAGTTAATAAATATTTAACTTTATTTGTTATTCTTTTCGTTTTTCACATGCAAAAAATAATCAACTAAGAAACAAATTCTCTAAATTTGAATACAAATTAAAAATGAAAAAAATTTAATATATGTAAAAAAATTTTAAATTTGAATCATTTAATTAAATAATTTATTTTAACAAAATGACTTTCTAAATATAACTATCCAGAATATATAAAAAATATGAGCAAAAAAAATCAAAATTGGTTTTTAAAAATAAAAAAATAAACTTTTTAAAGTTCAAAAAAAATTAAATTTTTTTTAAATTTTGTTATTCTAAAATTAATATTAAACTTGAATAATAATTTTCAATACAATTACTTAAAGTTAGTTTTCAAAAAATTCAATTATCATTAAAATGAATCTTTCCAAATAATAAAACTTAAACAGAAAGAATTAATGGTTTCTTTTAAATTAAAGAAATAATAGAGCATTAAACATAGTTAATTTAATATTTTGAATACTATTAAAAAAAATTTAACTTTAAAAAAATTAATGATATCAAAAATATTATTTTTCGATTCTAATTAAAAAATGTAACTTATTTCAATTTAGCTATTACAAAACGGCATTGAGTTTTAAAATTTAAATTTGTATAGAAAGGTTTAATTTAGTTCACATCTTATTTCCAGTTTAAATTAAAAGTTTAAAAAATTTTTAACAAAGTTTTTACTTTCTGAGCACATTTTTAATAATATTCGAAATGTTTACTTTAAAATTTAAAAATTTTTGATATCATTAATTTTTTTAAACTTAATTTTTTTTTATATTTATTCCAAAATTTTAATTAACCATGTTTAATGCTCTATTATTTCTTTAATTTAAAAGAAACCTTTAATTTTTTCTGTTCAAGTTTTACTATTTGTAAAGATTCGTTTTAAAATTAATTTAAGTTTTTGGAAACTAACTTTAAGTAATTATATTTAAAAATATTATTTAAGATTAATATTAATTTTAATATAACGAATTTTAAAATATTTTTAATTCAACTTTAAACTTTAAAAAGTTTATATTTTATTTTTAAAAACAAATTTTAATTTAATTTTAATAAAAGATATGGACTTAAAAGAAAATAGGATGTAAACTAATTTAAAGGTTAATACCTAGACACAAATTTTAAAATTTTAAATTTAAAAATCAATACTGTTTTATAAAGCTAAATTAATATGAATTTTTTTTTTAAATTAAGATCGAAAAAAAATATTTCTGAAGTCATTAATTTTTTTAAACTTAAATTTTTTTTAATAGTATTTAAAACCTTTAATTTTTCTGTTCAAGTTTTACTATTTGTAAAGATTCGTAATTTTAAAATTAATTCAAGTTTTTGGAAACTAACTTTAAGTAATTATATTTGAAATTATTATTTAAGATTAATCTTAATTTTAATATAACGAATTTTAAATAATTTTCAATTCAACATTAAACTTTAAAAAGTTTATATTTTATTTTTAAAAACAAATTTTAATTTAATTTTAATAAAAGATATGGACAAAAAAGAAAATAAGATGTAAACTAATTTAAAGCTTAATACCTAGACTCAAATTTAAAAATTTTAAATTTAAAAATCAACACTGTTTTATAAAGTTAAATTAATACGAATTTTTTTTTTAAAATTAAGATAAAAAATAATATTTTTGATGTCATTAAATTTTTTAAACTTAATTTTTTTTAATAATATTCAAAACATTTAATTAACCATGTTTAATGCTTTATTATTTCTTTAATTTTAAAGAAACCTTTAATTTTTTCTATTCAAGTTTTACTATTTGTAAAGATTCGTTTTAAAATTAATTCAAGTTTTTGGAAACCAACTTTAAGTAATTATATTTGAAATTATTATTTAAGATTAATATTATAATTTTAATATAACGAATTTTAAAAAATTTTCAATTCAACTTTAAACTTTAAAATGTTTATATTTTATTTTTAAAAACAAATTTTAATTTAATTTTAATAAAAGATATGGACATGAAAAAAAATAAGATGTAATCTAATTTAAAGCTTAATACCTAAACACAAATTTTAAAATTTAAAAATCAACACTGTTCAATAAAGTTAAATTAAAATGAATTTTTTTTTTAAACTACGATCGAAAAATAATACTTTTGATATCATTAATTTTTTTAAAGTTAAATTTTTTTTAATAGTATTCAAAATAATAAATTAACTATGTTTAATGCTCTATTATTTCTTTAATTTAAAAGAAACCATTAATTCTTTCTGTTTAAGTTTTATTATTTGGAAAGATTCATTTTAATGATAATTGAATTTTTTGAAAACTAACTTTAAGTAATTGTATTGAAAATTATTATTCAAGTTTAATATTAATTTTAGAATAACAAAATTTAAAAAAAATTTAATTTTTTTTGAACTTTAAAAAGTTTATTTTTTTATTTTTAAAAACCAATTTTGATTTTTTTTGCTCATATTTTTTATATATTCTGGATAGTTATATTTAGAAAGTCATTTTGTTAAAATAAATTATTTAATTAAATGATTCAAATTTAAAATTTTTTTACATATATTAAATTTTTTTCATTTTTAATTTGTATTCAAATTTAGAGAATTTGTTTCTTAGTTGATTATTTTTTGCATGTGAAAAACGAAAAGAATAACAAATAAAGTTAAATATTTATTAACTATCATTCTTTACAATTTGTTAAATTTTACTTTAAATTTAAACAGAAAAAATGGTGAATTTAAAATTTAAATACTTACATGAATATTTGTATTTATGTGACTTAAGTTTACATTTTAATAAAATTAAAGTCTTCTTTAATATTTTGTAATTGTTCATTAATTTTTTAATTTTAAATTTTTTGTTCTGTTTATTTTACAAGCAAAGTTTTAATGTGATTATTTTTATTAATATTATTTTTAATATTAAATGTTCATTTTTTCATCAATTTAATTTCTTTCTGATTTCTTTAAAACTAATTAATTTATTTAAATAATTTCTATAACATGAAAATCGATTAAAGTAGATTTAGAACAATAATTTTTAACCTTAGGACACACCTTTAAGAGTTTTTCAAATCTTCAAGAATTGAACAATTATTTATGGAGGATATTTATTATAAGTATTTCTTTATAATTAAGCGTATTACTTTTTAATAACAATCAGAAAACTATACAAATTTAAAAATTTGTATAATTTTTGTATTATTATATTTCTTTTCTTGTTTTTGATTAAATGCATAAAAAATTCAAATTCAAATAGTGGAAGTTTCCCGCCGCATCTATGCCGCGTTTGCGCGCCGAGGATTCTCACGCGTTTGTGGTTTCGGAAACTGGCATAGGGCGCGCATCGGTCAGCCTCTCTCACGATCGAGTTTCTTCAGCTCTTTTATATAAGGCCTGATCCCGTACCTCTGAAAATACATTTCTAATGTGTCCAACACTCAAATCTTCATTGTCAAATATTGGCTGAAGATTAAATTAACAACTCTGTTTCCATATAGAGTTGTAAAAATAAGATTGTTGGTTATTCATTGGCTCCCAAGGATGGACCAATATTGAAAGCCAATTATTGTACCAATACTTGACATGCATTAATAAATAAATTAAAATATTTATTAAAAAAAAAATTGTTTTAAACAATAAATAAATTAACAATATAAAAATATAGATTTTAATATTGTTAATTTAAAAAATTTTATTTATTGGCATTATCATTGGCAACCAATATTGAACAAATGATGGCTGCCAATGACTGGCAAACCCGTTATCATCCCAAGGATTGACCAACTGTGGTCCAATATTGGTTTCCATTAATGCGCCAATATTGGCACCATTGGCTCCCAATACTGGTCCATTAATGCGCCATTAGTTTCCCATTGGGAACTATTACACATAAGAAAAGACTATAATTTTGTACACAAATTTTACATAAAAAAAATTTAACTACTAAAACAGCAATTCTGTATGTCCTAACCTCTGAGTACCAAACTTCAAAAGGATATAACTCATAAAAACAGATCTATCTTTAATTATTCAATTAATATTCTTAAAGTTTAACTCAAAAAGTTCAATTTTTATTAATGCAATTTTTGATTACATCAATATAATTATTAATAATAATTAAAATATAAGTGTCTTTAAAAATCTTCATGTGAGCACGACAAAGGATAATCGTGTATAAATAAACTATAAGACATGCACTTTTTATCTCAAAATTATCAGGAAGTCAAAGAAAAAACATGGCGATTTTCAAATCTCCAAGAGAAATTGTAAAATAAATTATATTTTTTCTTATTTTAAAATAAAAACAATAGAAAAACACTGCGTATTTTTATTAGTTCCTTTGTCGTGCCTTCTCATAACTGTAGTAATTCAATATAAATATCAATAAAAAACCGATGAAAACTTAAAGATGGGAAGGACAAAACTTTGTGCCAAGACGTTTTTTATTGCTTTTGTTTAAAATATATACGAATGGATTTTGTACAAATTTCCTTTGGCGTGGAGTCCTTTGTCGTGCGAAAACATTTACATGCAATAGGTGCGAAGCAAGAAAAAGTGGACCCGTGTCTGAAAGTTGACTTAAAATTGGTAATATAGTTAAAAGTTTTCTTCGCTTAATATATTTAATTTAATTTACTTTAAAAGACGATAAAAACAAATCATTTAACCTAATTGCATATAAGCAAGGATATAAGTTATTTTGGTGCCCCTTGATGATACGCTTTTGGATTGTGTTTGAGGATAGTTCTCTTGTTTATTTGTGAGGCAAACTTTTTAATTTTTTATTTTTGTTTAATTGTTTTACTTATTTATAAAATATATACAAAATGTGGTACACAATGTTATTATCTCTAATATGAGCTACGTTTTAAAGTTTTTCATTTATTTTCATCATTAATGAAAAATTCAAAAATGGTACTAAATGTAAAAAATACTTTTTTCTATATAAAAGTATTTCCAGTGCTTTTAAAATAGTTTTGTAGCGTAATTACTTTACATATAACTTCTATTGATCTAAATAAAAATAAATTACAAAAAAAATTCAAATTTCTAATCACTTTTTAAAAAAAATATATTTTCTCGAAAGTGACCGGTTTGAAAAAAATGTAGCAAATAATTTAAAAAATGGTAAATTTCGGATTTTTCAAAAAAATGACATATCTTCCGTTTACATTAATATTTTTAATGCCAGCAATCGATTGAAATTTCCCATTGAAAATGCATGGAAAAGGTCACAAATTTATTCATTTTGAGCTATATTTTAAGATCGTGTTTAGAATAATTTAATTTTCAAAATTTTCAAAATGGCGGATGTTTAACCTGTGTCTTGATCTTTTGCCGGGTAAAACACAATTGTTGAATTTCAATAATTTAAAAATTTTCTATGGTAATGCAAACATAAAAGTTAAAGAAATAGAAACTAAAAATTCAACTATCCAAAAACTTTAGACAAAGCCGTTCCGATGATTGTACCGACCACTTTAACAAATTCAGTAAATATGTTTAACCTTTCTTTGTTATGTTTGGTCAGTTTCTGCATTTGCTCATTTAACTTTCGCTGTTCCTCTTCATGTTTTTTTCGCTCACGTTTCAATTTTTCTTGAGATTCTTGCTGAGTAATTTCCCCCAATTTTAATTGGACAGAAATAATCAGTTCTCCCACTTTGGTATTAGCAGCTAATAAAACTCCCTGTAGATTAATATCAAATTGATTACTTTCCTTCATATCTAACAATTTGTCGACAAACTCCATTAAGTTTGATTTTTCAAGTAAATTTTGCTCTTCTATTCGTTTCTTGATTTCTGAATCAATTCCTTGAAGAATTTCGATTTTTTTAGAAAATCCTACTGTCGGATTTAGTGCTTTATTTATTTTTCCTTGAATATTAATCAGTTCTTTATGTATAGCATTCAATTTACCTTTCAATATTCCAGCTTTGTTTATCACTTCGTAATTATTTATCTTGCTGTCGATCACACTGCGAACAACATTTTGCAATTCTTCAAATGCTGTCATTGAAGACAATTTTTCTCGAACTTGGAATAAGAATATGGTGGATTTTTCTGAAATGCTAGGAAATACGTGTTTTAATATCGTATCTCTTACTTGACTCGTACTCTGAATTGCGTTGGAAATACCATCTTCAATTTCCGAAGTCACTGGACCAACTTTTGCTTTTTTAAAAAGTCCAATATTTTGATTGTTCTGTATTAAAAATTTCACGAAATTGTTTGAGGCTTCAGACATGTGGATTGCTGAACTTCGTAGAACTTGCTCAATCAAGAGATCATTTACAAACTTAATGTCAATCGGTCTATCGTTAAAGGAATTTGGTACCTTTGTAAAAATAAGTACTGTACTGTTAAAGGAATGAACTGTATTTTTTTTCAGTAAATTTTCAACTGAACTTAACAATGTTAAGAAAGGACCAATATTATCATTTATTATATCATTGAAATCTACCACTAAAACAATCTTTAGTGACTTAACGTTCTGAAGTAATTGATAGATATAAAACGCATTTGTGATATCCTGCACGGGTCCTCTATTGTCGTCAAATCCAGGGGCATCCCAAATACTTAATGTAGGAAAAAGTTTAGACACCCACCTGGTTGGAATTATGGTTTTTGATGTGGATCCGATTCCTATTTCTGGTTCTAAAGATTTGTCAAATTTTTTTAATACTATTGGTTTGATCGGAGAAACTCTTTCACCAATTAACTTGTTACCAATCAAATAGTTAATTAACGTGCTTTTTCCGGATCTAGTTAAACCAATGCAAATCACGACATCTTCATGTTTAGCTTCCTTTTGCATGTGTTTTGAAGCAACGTGAAGAGCTTTCTCCAGTTGCCGTATATCTTCAATTGATGATGGATCCTCTTTTTGAAAACCGAAGACAATCGTCATTGTCATTATTAATATCAGATTGTTTAATCTTGTCATCTTGTTTGAAAAAACAACATAAATTCGCCTTTATTACTCTGCAAAATATAAAATTTGTATCTTTAAGTTGGACATGATTCAATTTCCTATTTATTTCCAATTTAAAATCTTCTAACTTTACTTTAAAATTTAAACATTTTCTACTACATTGTTATAGAACTAATCTCTAATAATTAATTTTTAATTAAATTCGCAAATGCGATTTGTCAGTTTTAAAATTTTTTTATTTAATTTTATTTTTAAATAAATCTAAATAAATTAGAATTTAAATTCGACTTGAATATAAGATTACATTTTATTAATTTATTCAAAATTAAATTGAAATAAATTTACAAATTAAACTTCTAATTCAACTTAAAATGAATAAAAATCATTTTTATTTCTCAACTTCCAATTTTAAATAGTTTAAAAATAAAATATAATGTTGAAGATATTATAATAAGCATTATTTATTTATTTCATTAATTGTTAATATTTTCTTTGTATTTATTGTACTTCTTCAAAAATCGAAACATTTTTTTAATTTCTTACCTTTTTATAAATGTTACTTTTTTTTTGTGAGAGTGAGATTCCTACCAGTTATTTGATTAGTTCGTGTTATGATCAATTGTTTTGTTAAATGATTTTTTCCTTTACAGGTTAGCTTCTTATAATGTACCTGTTATCAGTCAATAGACATTGTTTGCATATACCATTGATCTGATAATGAAATTCTAATAACTTTGGAATTTCTATTCACTTTGTAAGTTTTTATAAATATTAGAATACATTAACAAACTTAGCAGTCTTGAAAAAAATACACTTACAGTAATAAAATATTTATTAAATTGTTCGTTAAATTTTCTGACAAATGCAATGCGAATTAGTTTTAAAACGCTTTCAAACAATAGAAACGTTATAAGATGAATCAGACAATCTTTCGATATTTTTTTAAGGAAATTCTTTCTCACGCAAAACAGTTCCGCAGTTGAGTCTTTATACTCTTCACAGACAAAAGAATGTCTCTGTTTGGCACCTTCAGTAATTCTTTAAGAAGAAAACTGACAATATTTAAACAAACAGATATTTCTTTAGCGGTACTTATTGCTAAGTATACTATTATATTTTATTCGTTTTGGGCGATCTGCATCGTCTTCTGACATTATTGAGCAGAAATTAATATCCTGGTTTAAGGGCATGTGATGGAATATGACGTCACTGATATAGGCAAAAATTGTCCGTAACTTTTCTCTTAAACTATTGAATATTTTGTCATGAAATTTGGTAGAATTACTTAAAATATCATTAGGAAGGTCTCTCTGACCCAAATTTGTTTGAATTTTGGCTCAAAATTAATTTTTGAGAAATTTTCGAAAAATATAAAATTTTTTAAAAATCACTTTTGACCCAAAAATTAAATAAATTTGGGTCAGAGAGACCTTCCTAATGATATTTTAAGTAATTCTACCAAGTTTCGTGAAATAATATTCAATATTTAAAGAGAAAAGTTGCGGACAATTTTTGCCTATATTATGACATGCCCTTAAGGGCATGTGATGGAGTATGACGTCACTGATATAGGCAAAAATTGTCCGCAACTTTTCACTTAAAATATTGAATATTTTTTATGAATTACTTAAAATGTCATTAGGAATGTCCCTCAGATCCGAGTTTGTTTGAATTTTGTCTCAAAATTGATTTTTAAAAAAGTTTGCAATTTTTCAAAAATTTCCAAAAATTAAGTTTGGGCCAAAATTTAAACAAATTTGGGTCTGAGAGACCTTCATAATGACATTTTAAGTAATTCTACCAAGTTTCATAATAAAAATATTTAATATTTTAAGAGAAAAGTTACGGACAAATTTTGCCTATACCAGTGACGTCATAATCCATCACATGCCCTTAAGAAAGAATTAATAGGGCAAGTAATTTCTTAAAAATTATCTACCGTTAATTTTAAAACATATTTGGAAACTTTAAGCGGTTTAATGTACCGATTATTGAGTCCTATTCTAAAAAAGGCATGGAAGTAGGAGGAATCCATTTTAAGTCAAATATCGAAAATCTCGAAAAAACTCGAAAAAACTCGAAGACAGTTCAAGCATTGGGAATAGAAAATTGTAATAGAAAGGCATTTCGAGTTCATATAAATCATAACAAATAGGTGGAGCTGTAGTCGAATAAAAGGTTTCTCCTTATGATTGGTTGGCACACTATATGACGTCATAATTCTGGGAGAATTTCAAAATATGCGTTTTAATTTTCAAATTACATAATTAAAGTTAAAAGAATATCAATAACATAAAGTTAATTGATTATTTTATATTTACAAAAAAATACACATCTCAGTAATAATAATTTTTAAATTATTTATAAATTTTAAAAAGAAAAATTGGAGTAAATTATTTATTTTTTTACAAAAAATCTTTCAATTTTCTAATTAAATCAATATTTAACTTTAAAAGAAATCAAGGTGTTAATTAATTAAAGTTAATGGAATAAATTTTAAGGTAATTAAAACACAGCTTAGTAATAATTTTAAAAAAGAAAAATTAGAGTTAATTAATTACTTTTTTTTTCAAAAAATGTTTTAATTTTAAAATTAACTTAATACTTATCTTTAATGATAGAACGTCCAACGTCCTTCCGGCAGGACAAAAAAGCCTTCCGCGAGTACGTACGAAATCGCGTTATAAAATTAACATGGATTCAGATAAACAAAAAGTAGTATATATGGTTGGAAAGGTAAAGAATCAAGCTTTCAGCGCATGTAAACATGGAACTTGTAAATTCAAACCCCGAAGCTTGGTAGCTAAAAGAAGTTAAATTTTCCAAAAATTCACATAATTTTTAGTCATAAAACGACGACGCGCGGTACTGCCGGCAGGACGTTTTCGTTTTTTTAAAAAGACTACCTAGTCCTTGTACATAAATTTAAAAAATCGATTTCCGAGGGACTCGCGCCTTAGCCATTTACTACCGGCCGCCATTACGTTAGTTATAACAATATTTACAAAAGTAATAATAAACTCAATTCCTTTGATGATAAAGATGATGAATTATGTTGATAATGATGATGGTGATGATGATGATGACGATTATATGAAATTAAAATATTTTTTCACAAAAATGAATTGTCCTTCCGGAAGGACGTTTACTGTGTGAAAGCGGGTCGCCATCATTTTGTCCAAAACTCAGTTGTCAGAATCTCCAAAAGGCCGAAATTTATTTGTCAGAATATTAAATTTGCCGAAAGTACAATTGTCAGAATATTCAACTCTCCGAATCTCCATTTGTCAGAACTTTTAAATTCCCAAATGTCCAAATCTCAGAATATTCATCTCTCCGAATCTCCATTTTTCCGAACTTTTAAATTCCCAAATCTCCAACAATCAGAATATTCAACTCTCCGAATCTCCATTTGTCAGAACATTCAACATTCCAAACCTCCAATTCTCAAAATATACAACTCTCCGAATCTCCATTTGCCAGAATATTCAAATCTCCTAATCTCCATTTGTCAGAACTTTCAACATTCCTAACCCCCAATTGTCAGAATATTCAAATCTCCAAATATCCATTTGTCAGAACTTTTAAATTCCCAAAACTCAAACACTCAGAATATTCAACTCTCTGAATCTCCATTTGTCAGAACTTTCAACATTCCAAACCTCCAATTCTCAGAATATCCAACTCTCCGAATCTCCATTTGTCCGAACTTTTAAATTCCCAAATCTCCAACACTCAGAATATCCAACTCTCCAAATCTCCATTTGTCAGAACTTTCAACATTCCAAACCTCCAATTCTCAGAATATTAAAATCTCCAAATATCCATTTGTCAGAACTTTTAAATTCCCAAAACTCAAACACTCAGAATATTCAACTCTCCGAATCTCCATTTGTCAGAACTTTTAAATTCCCAAATGTCCAAATCTCAGAATATTCATCTCTCCGAATCTCCATTTTTCCGAACTTTTAAATTCCCAAATCTCCAACAATCAGAATATTTAACTCTCCGAATCTCCATTTGTCAGAACATTCAACATTCCAAACCTCCAATTCTCAAAATATACAACTCTCCGAATCTCCATTTGCCAGAATATTCAAATCTCCTAATCTCCATTTGTCAGAACTTTCAACATTCCTAACCCCCAATTGTCAGAATATTCAAATCTCCAAATATCCATTTGTCAGAACTTTTAAATTCCCAAAACTCAAACACTCAGAATATTCAACTCTCTGAATCTCCATTTGTCAGAACTTTCAACATTCCAAACCTCCAATTCTCAGAATATCCAACTCTCCGAATCTCCATTTGTCCGAACTTTTAAATTCCCAAATCTCCAACACTCAGAATATCCAACTCTCCAAATCTCCATTTGTCAGAACTTTCAACATTCCAAACCTCCAATTCTCAGAATATTAAAATCTCCAAATATCCATTTGTCAGAACTTTTAAATTCCCAAAACTCAAACACTCAGAATATTCAACTCTCCGAATCTCCATTTGTCAGAACTTTTAAATTCCCAAATGTCCAAATCTCAGAATATTCATCTCTCCGAATCTCCATTTTTCCGAACTTTTAAATTCCCAAATCTCCAACAATCAGAATATTTAACTCTCCGAATCTCCATTTGTCAGAACATTCAACATTCCAAACCTCCAATTCTCAAAATATACAACTCTCCGAATCTCCATTTGCCAGAATATTCAAATCTCCTAATCTCCATTTGTCAGAACTTTCAACATTCCTAACCCCCAATTGTCAGAATATTCAAATCTCCAAATATCCATTTGTCAGAACTTTCAACATTCCTAACCCCCAATTGTCAGAATATTAAAATCTCCAAATATCCATTTGTCAGAACTTTTAAATTCCCAAAACTCAAACACTCAGAATATTCAACTCTCCGAATCTCCATTTGTCAGAACTTTCAACATTCCAAACCTCCAATTCTCAGAATATCCAACTCTCCGAATCTCCATTTGTCCGAACTTTTAAATTCCCAAATCTCCAACACTCAGAATATCCAACTCTCCAAATCTCCATTTGTCAGAACTTTCAACATTCCAAACCTCCAATTCTCAGAATATCCAACTCTCCGAATCTCCATTTGTCCGAACTTTTAAATTCCCAAATCTCCAACACTCAGAATATCCAACTCTCCAAATCTCCATTTGTCAGAACTTTCAACATTCCAAACCTCCAATTCTCAGAATATCCAACTCTCCAAATCTCCATTTGTCAGAACTTTTAACACTCCGAATACTCAACATACAGAATCTCCATATGTCAGACCAAAAGAATGTAGAATTTCTATAAGAGCTTTCTGATTGGCTGGAAATTTTTCCGGGAACATTTCCAGCCAATCAGAAAGCTCTTTTAGAAATTCTACATTCTTTTGGTCTGACATATGAAGATTCTATATGTTGAGTATTCGGAGTGTTAAAAGTTCTGACAAATGGAGATTTGGAGAGTTGGATATTCTGAGAATTGGAGGTTTGGAATGTTGAAAGTTCTGACAAATAGAGATTTGGAGAGTTGGATTTTCTGGGTGTTGGAGATTTGGGAATTTAAAAGTTCGGACAAATGGAGATTCGGAGAGTTGGATATTCTGAGAATTGGAGGTTTGGAATGTTGAAAGTTCTGACAAATGGAGATTCGGAGAGTTGAATATTCTGAGTGTTTGAGATTTGGGAATTTAAAAGTTCTGACAAATGGATATTTGGAGATTTGAATATTCTGACAATTGGGGGTTAGGAATGTTGAAAGTTCTGACAAATGGAGATTTGGAGAGTTGAATATTCTGGCAATTGGGGATTAGGAATGTTGAAAGTTCTGACAAATGGAGATTTGGAGAGTTGAATATTCTGGCAAATGGAGATTCGGAGAGTTGTATATTTTGAAAATTGGAGGTTTGGAATGTTGAAAGTTTTGACAAATAGAGATTCGCAGAGTTGAATATTCTGATTGTTGGAGATTTGGGAATTTAAAAGTTCGGACAAATGGAGATTAGGAGAGTTGAATATTCTGAGATTTGGACATTTGGGAATTTAAAAGTTCTGACAAATGGAGATTCGGAGAGTTGAATATTCTGACAATTGTACTTTCGGCAAATTCAATATTCTGACAAATAAATTTCGGCCTTTTGGAGATTCTGACAACTGAGTTTTGGACAAAATGATATCGACCCGTGAAAGCGCGGCCTACCGGCAGTACGCAGCCTTGGACGTTCTATCATTAAAAGAAATCAAAGTGTTAATTAAGTAAAGTTAATTAATTATTTTATATTTGTCAAAATTACAAAGTTAAGTAGTAATTTTAAAATTATTTATAAATTTAAAAAAAAAGAAAAATTAGAGTTAATTAATTAATTTTTTTTTTACAAACAAATGTTTAAATTTAAAAATTAAATTAAAAGAAAGAAATTAAAATGAAATCAAGGTGTTAATTAATTAAAGTTAATAATTTATATTTACAAACAAATACAAAGTTTAAGTAGATAATATAAAATTTAAATTATTTATAAATGTTAAAAAATAAAATTACAGTTAATTAGTTAGTTCTTTTTTATTAACAAACAAATGCAAAGTTAATAATAATTTTTAAATTAATTTTTAACTTTGAAACAGAAAATTATAGTTAATTAATTAATTATTTTTTTACAAATGTAAATTTGACGTCATAATTCTGGGAAGATTTAAGAAACACATACGTAAGCGATTTAATTTTGAAATTAAATAATATATAATTTAAAAAGAAATTAAAGAGTTAATTAATTACTTTATTTTTACAAATACAAACTTGATGTCGTAATAATTTTAATTTATTTCTACATTTTAAAAAAGCAAAATTAAAGAGTTACTTTATTAATTGTTTTTTTTTCACAAACAAATGTTAACTTGAAGTTATGTGAATTTTAGGGAAATTATAGACTTTATATTGGTCAAATCGATTCATTTTAAAATAAGGGATATAATTCTTTCATTTGTTAAGTTGTATTTTTACTGCGAAAGAAATTTTTGGCAAAAAACTATATTTTCCGGTGAAAAAAGGTGCTCAAAAAATTTGATTAGGTTTTTTCAAAAATCCCTGTGTCCAAATTTCGATATTTATGAGCTAAATTCGTAATCTAAATTTTACAAAAAGTGACCACCCACTGCATCCGGACTTTTTCTTAAAAATGAAAATTTAGACTTTTTGAATAAATATAAATCGATTTAGACTATTTTTGAACAACCGAAAATTTTTAAGATCTTAAAGTTTCTTTTATGAGTAGGAAGCAAAAAGAAATAAATGTGTATAGCGAAGGGTTAAAAACCTAAAAACTTTAAATAAATGAAAATGTAATTTATATTGCAGTAAATAATTAATAATTGAAAAAATGACGAAGGTCAGTCGAAAACAAAATTTGAAAAATGACTAGATTAATAGACAACTGAAAAAAATAATTGATAAAATTGAACTAGAAACATTTAATTTAAAGAAAATAATTGCAAATTGAAAAATTAAGAATATTTTATTATTATAATTATTACTATTATTGTAGGAATAATTGTTAGAAATAATTGCCCCTTTTACAACTGGATTGAAAATCAAAACATAATTAAAATTAAAGAAAATAATTGAACAATTACCTTAAAATTAAAGAAACTTAATGATAATCGAAAAAAATAATAGGAACAAGGCGATATTTTTTTAATATTAAAGCAAATAATTTAAAATTGAAAAGTGGAATTTAAATTTGTAAGAAAATAATTGAGAATTGAAGAGAATAGTTCTAGAATTAAATAATTGAATTAAAAATTCAAAACAATTTTTATGAGTGAAAAAAATAATTGAAAATTCAAGAAAATATTTGATAATTAAAAGAAAAATTACAGTATGACGAAAATAATTACAGTGAAAAAAAATAATTAGAAAATGAAAAAAAATCAAAGAATGGTGAGAATAAACGGCATTCGAAAAAACAAAATTAAAATTAATAAATAATCATAAAATTGAAGGAGAATAATAAATTGTCAATTGAAAACTGATGAAAATTATGGAAAAAATTGTAGAAAATAAATGAAAATTGAAAAAATCAATTGGAAATTGAAGAATGTATCGAAATTTCAAGAAATTAATTGATAAATGAGAAAATGCGACAATGATTGAATAGTAAAGAAATTTAAAAAGTAAAGAAATAAATTGAAGATTAAAGAATTAAATTGAAATTTTAAAAAAATTGTCGATAATTGAAAGAAAAATTACAAAACCAATGTCGGTCAGATTTCGGTCTAGCGTTTTCGCCGGGGGTTGTATATTGAACTTTTTAAAATTCAAGAAAAAATATAGATTTATTATTAATGAAATTAAAATTATTTGAACTGATATTTAAGAATTTTAATTTTAATCGATTTAAAATGCATTTTTTAAAACATATCTGATTTAAAACAAAAAATATCTTAGTTTAAAACTTCAGATGTGAATAGATAAATATGAATGAAAAGAATGACAGAACTTGAGGATTATTATTATTATCATTATTATAGATTTGTGAAATATAAAAAAAAATTGATTTTCGATAAAATTTCTCATAACTGATAGACCCACGAAGAAATTCCCGGTGATTTTCCGGTTTTTTCCGGCTTATCCGGGTCAAGTGGCCACCCTGTTTGTTTATTAGAAACAATTAGGCAATTTAAATAAAAAACAAACAGGAATTTAAAGTAATAAAATCTTGACCTTTTAATTATGGTTCCTTTAAGAAAAAATTCCCTGACTTTTCAAGATGTTTTTGGAAAATCCCTGATTTTTTCCTGACTTTTCCCTGACCTGCGACCACCCTGTAATATATTTATACTTTTTAAAGTCTAAGATAACCTCCTGGTACTTCGTAGAATGGAACAATGCACTAATTTTGATTAATATTCTATTACCTAACAGTTTCAACCTACTTCGCCTTAAAACGTACAAGAATTAAGCACTAATTTGTATTAATATTATAAGCAATTGAACGCTGTATTCGAAATAAATGCTTAACCATATTTTCCGTAATTACTTAAAAAAGTATACTTTGAATTTTCGCCCCAAGACTACGCGACCAGAATCTTGTGCGCAACTAATAAATGTTTTTAGAAATTGCAATATCTTTTAAATTAACAATTTTTAAGCAATAAAATGTAGTTTCCAATCATTTTCAAACGATTTGAAAATTGTTTGATTTCCATGATGTGAAGTTCGTACTGTACTTTTTAAAATCACTATACTTTTTTAAGTTTGGATTTCCAATCAATAAAATTTAGTTGCCAATTATTTCAAAATAATTTTCAAATGATTAAAAAAAAAAAAAAAGATTGTAATTTTTATGGTGTAGTGCTAACTTTATGGGGGTAAAATTTTTAAGGTGATGACAGATGCACAGGCGGATTAGAGGATCAGTGAAATAGAATAGACGAATCAGATAGTTGCACATTGAAAAGCATTTTCTGATTGGTTTACTCTTTTCCCCTGATTCGCTAATCCTTCAAAAGTGATTTTAACCTTAATAGACCTTTTCATTAAACTTTTTTGTCTTTTTCTAATGCATGTACCATTGCATATGCTGGAAAAAGACAAGAACTAAAATGAAAAGGTCTATAGTATACTATTAACACTTCACGACAATGGACAATTTATAAATTTGCCTGTCATAATAATAATAATAAATATAACAAAATTTTTAAGTATTTATCCAATGAGATTTTAAATTAATGAAAATAGAAATAGGATATTGCATTCAAATCAACGATGACGGCCGCTGGCGGCCGTCTGAGGTGCTAGTTCATATATAGATTATCTGAACTTCCGACCCTTAAAATTTTTGATTTTAAAGTTAGCAACCCCTCATTTTGTTACACATCAAAAAAGAAGAGACACGTATTTTTTCATTTCATTTTGATTTCAATATTTAATACTGCCTCATCGACCATGAAATGTTCTATGTAATTTACATAGGAAAAAAATAATTTTATTTTTAATGACTGCTCTAATATATATTGTATATACAATCTCTCATTTCCATGGAAAACATCTAAGAATCCCGAAACATTCTCCAGGAATCCCTGAAATTCCTCATGAGCTATCAGGATTTTCCTAAGAGATACCAGGAATTTCCATGGAATGTCCCAGGAATTCCCCAAGAGTTTCTAGAATGTTCAAGGGATTCAAATGTGTTTTCCAGAAATGTCCAGGGATTTTCTAGGAATTCCCAGTAGTGCCCATCAATATCCCAGAAATATCCCAGAAGTTCCCAGAAGTTTCCAATGAATGCCCAGGGATTTTCTAGGTTTTTTCTAAGAGTTCCCATCAATTTCCCAGAAATCTCCCAAGTTTTTCCAGAATTTTAATAGGATTCCCAAGAGTTTCCCAGGAAATCCCAGGAGTGCCCAAAGATATCCCAGCAATTTTCCAAGAATTGTTAGGAATTTCAAAGGG
This sequence comes from Ganaspis brasiliensis, assembly GCA_037103525.1. Lineage (NCBI taxonomy): Eukaryota > Metazoa > Arthropoda > Insecta > Hymenoptera > Figitidae > Ganaspis > Ganaspis brasiliensis. Next base: position 626,153 of record JAZKLR010000546.1, read on the forward strand.
ATTTCCCAGGAAACTCCCAGATTTTTCCGGAAATTTTCAAGCGATTCCCAGAACTTTTCCGGAAATTTCCAGGAATGCCCAGGGATTTCGCAGGAAATTCTCAAGAGCTCCCAGGAATTTACAAAGAAGTCCCAGGAATGCGCAGAGATTTCCTAGGAAGTTTTCTAGAATTCCCAAGAATTTCTTTGGAATTCCCAGGAGATTATCAGAAATTCTCGAGAATGTATAGGGATTTTCCAGTAATTCATTCCAGGAATACCCAGAGATTTCCCAGAAAGTTACCAAGAGTTTCCAGAAATTTCCAAACAATTTCCGGAAATTTCCAAGGACTTTCCAGAAATACCCAAGGATTTTCCACGAATTTCACAGAATTTCTTAAAAATTCCTAGTAATTTTTGAAGAATTCCCAAAATGTTCCAGGAATTACCAAGACTTTCCCAAAAATGTTCAGGAATTTCATAAAATTTTCCTAAATTTCCATGAATGCCCAGGGATTTTCCACGAATATCCTAAGTGTTTCCAGGAATTGACCACGATCATCCTAGGAATATTTAGGAATTTCTCGAAAGTTTATAGAATTTTTAAGGGATTCCTAAGAGTTTCCCAGGAATTTCCAGAAATGCATAGATATTTTCTAGAAATTTTCAAGCGATTCCCAGCAATTTTTCCAGGCATTCCTAGAAGCTCCCAGGAATATCCAAGTGAGTCTCAGGAATGCGTAGGGATTTCCCAGGAAGTTTTCTAGAGATCACAGGATTTTTCATGGAATTCCCAGGAGATTATCAGGAATTCTCAGGAATGCACAGGTATTTTCCAGAAATTGACAGGGATGCCTATAGAGATTTCCCAGGAAGTTACCAAGAGTTCTCAGAAATTTCCAAAGGATATCCTAGGAATTTCCAAACAATTTCCCGAAATTTCCAAGGCATTTTCAGGAGTTTCCAAGGAATTTCCAGAATTACCCAAGGATTTTCCATGAATTTCCCAGGGATTTTTTTAGAAATTCCAAGAAGTTTTCCAAAAGATTTTCCAGGAATTTCCCAAGTGTTTCCAGGAATTTTCCACGATCATCCTTGGAATTTATAGGGATTTCCCAAAAGTTTCTAGAATTTTTAAGGGATTTTCGGAAATACACAGGTATTTCCTAGAAATTTCTAAGCGATTCCCAGGAGTTACCCAGATATTCCCAGGAGTGCCCAGGGATATCCCAGAATTTTCCCAAGAGATCTTAGGAATTTTCAAGAGATTCGCCAGGAATGTTTAAGGGATTCCTAGGAGTTTCCCGGAATTTCCAGGTTTTTTCCAGGAATTTTCAGTAATTCTTAGTGATTTTTCTGAAATTTCCTTTACAAGGATTTTGGCTTTGGACAACTAAACTAAAAAAGATTTTAATGATCTTATGAATATTTTGCACTTTCATAAAAGAAACAATAAATTTAATATTTTGAGTTAGACCAAATTAAAACTTCCTTTAACAGTTGAAAATTATAATTTATTTTAAATTTTTGAACAAACATAGTAAACAGATTTTTTTAATTTATATAATAAGATTTCTTAGTATATATTGAGTTGCATTCAAAAAATAAAATTATGTGTTTATTTTAGGAGATTTGTTCAGGAACTCATATAATACTTTGCATCCTTACATAGAAGAAAGTTTTTTTGAAGCTCATTAATATAAAAAGATTAAATAATTACTTAAGATAAACACTTAAGAAACAACTTGACCGCGGTTTTATTTACAATTAGAAATTAATAGTATAATCATGAAATTATTACAAAACAACACAATTCACATAAAGAGTCAGCTTTTTATACATAAGTTATTTCTTTTAAGCATATTAACTTAAAACTACTTTAACTTTATTTTAAATTTAGAAAAAAATAATCCAATGATGCCTAATAAATCATCTATAGTGGCACCAGCACGAGCCAGAGGACCTAATTCAATTCTAACTTTATTATTATGTACTTTTGCAAACTTTACTTCATCCTTTAATTGATTAATTTCCACTTCATAACTTCTTTTAGATCTAAATAATTCATCCTCGGCTTCTTTTCTGGTTATTTCACCCAACTGTAATTTCACCCAAATAATCAATTCCTCAACTTTTGTCATTGCAGTCAATATTATACCATGTAAATTGAAATGAAAATGTCTACTTTCTTTCAAATCTAACAACTGATCCACAAATTCCATAAATTTTGCTTTCTGAAGCAAATTCTTGTGATCAATGAATTTCTCAATTGAGGAATCGATTTTTTGGATAAAAAGTATTTTATTGTGAAGACTCGTTGTAGAAAACAACACTTTTGTAAATTGATCTCTTATTATGAATAACTCTTGACTAATCTCGACAAGTCTCTCACAAGATACACCATCTTGCTTCATAATTTCAAAATCGTTCAGTTTGTTTCCAAAAACACCTCCCACTAGTTTTTGCAGTTGATTAAATTCTTTCATTGAAGACAACTGTTCACGTACTTCAAATAAAAACACTTTTGATCCCTCAGAAATACTTGGCGACACTAATTTTAAGATTTCCTCATCCACACCACTGGTACTTTTTATAGCATCTGTAATACAATAATCGATCGCCGATTCCGTCACATCACCTGAAGCTGCTTTCCTAAAAAACCCGATATTTTGATTATTTTTAATTAAATGTCTTATGAATTCTTTGGCCGGTTCAGAAATATCAATAGCACTACTTGACAAAAATTGTTCTTTCAGCAGTTCATTTATAAATTTTTTATCGACCCGATTATCATGCAAAGAATCCGGAACTTTTGTAAACACAACAGCCACACTAGAAAAACAGTCTCTCATTTTCTCTTTTAATATGCGTTCAACTGAGTTCAAAAGAGTTAAAAAAGGTCTTATACTATCATTCGCAATATCATTGATATCAGTCACTAACACAATTCTCGCTGATTTAATGTTTTTAAAAAGTTCATTGATGTAAAATGCATTTGTTATGTCTTGAACTACTCCCCTGTTATCATCGAATCCTGGTGCGTCCCATATTCCCAATCCAGAAAGTTTCTGTGAATCCCATCTGCTTGGAATCGCAGTTTCTGAAGTAGATCCTATTCCTATTTGTGGTCCAGGTGATGTGTCTCCTTTTATTAAGGCGACTGGCTTACAAATGGCAACTTTTTTACCCATTAATTTATTTCCTATGAGGTAATTAATCAGAGAACTTTTTCCAGATCTGGTACTTCCAATAAAAATTGCTGTGTCCTCGTGTCTGGCATAGTTTGTCATGTAAGCCGACGCTGTTCGAAGAGCTTGCTCCAAACGTCTTAAATCATCGAGTCGAAAATTTTTGCTATGACTTGCTTTATAATTTGACTGCATTTTGTAAAAAAAATTCACAACACTCTTTAACACTCTTGCTATTTTCTTTGCTAATAAGTTTTCAGGGTGTTGCTCTATAAATTTATGTTCTGACTTTTATCTTTCTTATAAATTGTTTAGTTGCCAAAGAAGATGATAATTTTATGAATACAGTACAGTTTGTTTTCTAGAAAAAAGAAAGAAAAATTAAAATTAAATTTGTTTTTTTATAAGTATGCACAATTCAATAGATATCTTAAATTAATTCACAATTTTCCTTCTTTCAAAAGAATGTGATAAGAAGTTATATTCTGTACCAATGCTCTTTATCTCCAGCTAATGATAGGCAATGAATTGTAAACAATAACTGCAGACGTTACTCAGATAAAGGTGTCTAACAATAAAACACTCTTAAGAAACATATTGTTTTTAAATATAAATTAAACATTCATACTTTATTGCAAAAAGCTTCTGTTATGTACTTTATGTCAATATAACTTTTCCTTTTTTACAAATTATGTCGTGTTTATCAATTCGAACAAAAGTATTTTTTGATAAATATTAATTTTGAACACATTTCTTAAAAAATGTTCAGATTTGTTTTGTAATCGACATTATCAATGATTACTTTCGAGATAGAAAAAAAATTGAATTAAAATTCGGTTAGAACAAAAAAAGAATATAATATAATTTTTTTCAGAAATTATAATAATTTACGTTTTAAAAATAAAAAAAAGAAGAAACATTCTGCAATAAAATATTTATTATGTATCACAGGTATGACATTAGTTAATGGCACAAATAATATCATTAAAATTACAATATACACTATTACCTTCATCGCGTTATTATAACAATTAAATACTTTTAAAATTGTAAAATTAAAATAAAAAGTAGTAGATAATTTCTGTAAATTATTAAATAACATTAACAAACCTTTAGACCTTTTTGTTGATGTACACGCGGGTATATTATTTCATGTCTTTTAACACATTTACTTAATTTTATTTGTCAGTGAATTGGACTAGTCAGAAGTACATTGTATACTGAAAAATTCCTACACAATCACTGAAGATCAACATATTTATCACCTTATCAGTTATCTTGTAAGAGTGGCAATTATATTCATCAAAATGGAAACATTTGGAAAGTTGATAAACGTAATCAATATTTTTCTAAAATAATATAAAGTATTGAAATCTTGAAAAAAGTTTTGCAATATTTTCTTTTAAACTAATTTCGAATTATTTGTAAAGCCAGATAAACACATAGTATTTTAATAAAAAGTTAAAATAACATTTTTTTAGTTCTACGAACTGTATGAATAACTTCACTATATATTTTCTCAAAAACTATTAGAGATATCAAAAAAATGCATAAAACAAAACATATGTATTTTAAGAAGATCTACAATTTTTGTAAAAATCAATTCTCGAAATTTTGAATGTTTATTGAGATAATTTCAAGAAACTAAATTTTTATGGGTTTTTTATTATTTTTACTGCGAAAATTATCTAGGCTGTGAGAAACCTATTCTGAATTTTGACGCGGTTTCATAAAAATCATAAAACAAATTTTAAATAAAATTATTCATTGCGGATTTGTGCATCTACCGCAACTTTGCTTGTGAATCGCGAATCTAAAAATTTTAATAATGACGGATACATTGACCACCGCATGTTATAGCGCGTTTTTGGTATTAACGAATGGTGGTCATTTGACAATCAACATGAATTAAAAACCTATTAAATATTAAAGTTTAGGTAAGCCATTAAAACCAAAAGCACTCGAATTTTTTTAATACTACCCTACAGTTGCATTACATTTTGATGCCTCGATTACGATAGTGAAGATAGTCGCAAATTGAATTTTCGTGGTAAAAATCATAAAAATGTATGTTTTTTAAATGCATCAATTTATACATTACACAGGAGAACAAATTTTATTTTTTATTTTAAGGGCATGTGATGGATTATGACGTCACTATTATAGGCAAAATTTGTACGTAACTTTTCTTTGAAAATATTGAATATTTTTTCACGAAACTTGATAGAATTACTTAAAATGTCATTAGGAAGGTCTCTCAGACCCAAAATTGTTTAAATTTTGGCCCAAAATTAATTTTGAGAAATTTTCAAAAATTTGCAAACTTTTTTAAAAATCAATTTTGAGACAAAATTCAAACAAACTCGAGTCTGAGAGACCTTTCTAATGACATTTTAAGTAATTCTACCAAGTTTCATGAAAAATTATTTAAAATTTTAAGAGAAAAGTTGCGGACAAATTTTGCCTATACCAGTGAAGATTTGTTGCTTTGGAAAGTGTATTCTTCATAGTATACAAAATAAACATCGAAAAATGTATAATTTTCAAAATTATTATTCATTAAACGGGAATGAAGTTATGTGCTTTTAGATTGAAATATTGTTTGCATTGTATTTTTTCGCACCCTTTTGGAGAGGTGGTTCATCCCCCTCTCTCTCTACCCGAGTGGGAAACAAAGGGCGGCACTCGGTCGGTTAATTTAATCTAAGCAAACATCACATAGATGGAATGAGAATGTATTTGGCGAAAGCTGGAGGGGTGAGGGACAGACTGAGAAAGGAGTGAGATATAGAGTAGGGTTTGTTCAATTCCGTGGGAGTCTAGAGAAGGTAGGTTTCAGATGCTAGGCTCAGCAGATCTAGATACATACATAAGTACAAGAGTATTCAAGGCAGAAACGGAGAAGCAATGTTTAGCATGTAGATGAAGATCTTAGTAATCAAGGGCTGAGGCCCCTTGGGCGCACTTCCTCAAGTCTCACTTATTTCTGTTTCCAGTCATGTCTCGCGCGATCTCTCAGAAATTCAACACCTTTACCATACGAATCTAAACCCTCTGTACCCTTCCCTTTTAATTCTACTCTCATAATCATTGTTCGAGTCCAATGCATAATTAATATCAGTCTAATTGTAGGTGAAGGATGTGTTAGGATTATAAGGTGCACAATTTTTTTATGATAAACAAGCAATGAAACTGTTTGTTTAGAGGAAAGCTATGAGTTTATTATTATTTGTTGCTGCTCTAGTGTTTTGATAGGAGGAATTCTTAAATTCCTGTTGCGATGAGTTTTCTCTGTTTTATGACCATTCTTGTGCTCATAATGCAAGACAGGCCTCAAATTTGGGAAGTGATCCTTTTCTTTTCGGTACTCTAGGTTATCTAGGACCTGTTAAGGTCATTGAGACGAAATTATTTGTAAAATTATGTTACTAAAAGAACGTTTTTCCCTAAATTAAATGATTTCCATTAAACTATCAAATTAATTACTTACCAATCATTTAACAATTTACAAACTGAATACAATTTTAAATCGTTGTAATTATTAATCTAACTTAAATCACTTTAAAGAATATCAAATCAAATATTTGTCTCAATATTATACTACTCTGTAGTCCCACTTAATAAGATGGCGTACTGGCACTCTCAACGCTTATAAGCCACGCTCTTCTGACTTACGAGATACCCGCAAAACCCGTTCAAATTTACTTCACGCTAGGTGAAAATCTCCACCCGGGCTTCCTTTGGAGATTGAGATCCTCTGACCTGAGTGCCGGCCGGCTATCCCCGAACAACACTATCTTTTGGCGCGAACCCCCTCACGTACGAGAGAGAGAAAGAAATTGTAACAAACTGAAATTTTGCTTTGGTCCGAATTTGCTCGCCGGAGCCAAGGTTCTCATGATATATATTCACTTATGCTGGTAAACTAGATTTTAGACCCTAAAAAAATAATATAATATAAAATGAATTTAAATATTAAAGAATATTAAAAATAGGAGAATTTAACAATAAAATATATATAAATAAATAACAATAAATGTGCTAGAAGAGTCGATGTGAAAAAAATAAAAAAAATGAAATCCTTTTTCGTTGCTCCAGGACTTCGTCCTGCCAGAACTCAGATACACTCGGTATTTTCGGAATCTATAAACAAATCAATAAAAAAAATAATATAGATTATACAATAAAATCAAGCAATATATTTCATCTAGAATTATCTGGAATAATCGGTCACGGATTGACTCGGTAAAATCCGTCTCCATTACAATATAAATTACAGACGAACAGCTAAAAAATATTGTCGCCGTCATTCACCGTGATGTTAAAGTAAAAACTGAAATTAATCATCAGGTAAGACAATAAATTAATTCATTCATTTTTACGTTAATTACGCGTTTTATTACGGTAAAAAAAAATTAAATCTGAACGCGTAATTTCAGGTGCGCAATGAATTTATTTGAAGAACAGTTAACAAACGAGGGTGTTCACCTAGCATAGTCTGTTCTCCAATGACGTAGCACAGGGGAAGCCCATGTGACAATCTACGTCTATGATACGACGCAGGAGATTTAAAATTGTTTCAAACACTTTCCTACGTCATAAGTGTTTTAGCAATTTTCTCGAATTTCTTGTCCATTCGTGATGGACCACGACGATGATGAAGAACTCGTCACGGAGTGACTTTACTCCATTCAGGATTCCTTAGTCTAAGTAGTAGATGTCCAGAATTTTATCAAGCCTGAGACTCCTCGGTGAACCGTGACAAATCTCAGGGCGATCCTGGCTAGAGGAAAGCAAAAGTTTGTTCCTTCGATTTTGCATTGGAGGACCAATGCCAAAATCTCCAGAACGTTCTCCAGGTACCATTCTAGAAGGACCAAGTCTATGGTTTCTGGAGAAGTCAGAGGGGCTTTTCTCGAGATGTTTCTCAGTTCGCTCCTGGGAGCTGACTCCCCGATCTACAGGCATGCAGGTCGATATATTGACGCGGTTCGCTAAGGGGCTGCGCGATCATACTACTTAGCGCCGTCTGCGCTATGTCTACTTAACTTAGGTTAATGTTTGTATTCGTTTTTTAATGATTCGAGAATTAAATTAAAGTTAATTTACTCGCTATGAGTTCTTTTTATTGTGTTTAACTCGCACTAACACATGAGTGTTTCTTGGTTTAATTTAATTGTGTTCGTTAATTTTGTGATGAACCTCACAATTACACTTGACTTTTAATTTGCAATTAGAATTTATTTTAAGTAAAAATATAAATAAACTTAACTTTGAGGTTAAGTTACACTTTCATATTATTTATGAAACTGTCAAAACGTGGTTGGCAGAATTGTCTATTTAATAATCGACATTGAGTTCAATTGATTTCCTGATAATCATCCAGGCCATAGACGAGAGATTTGATTTACTCAGGTGGATGATTTTTATCGATTTTGATTTGTTGGGACCTGAAATCACGACATAAGAATTCTCAAACAGCAGTTGCCTCGTTTTCAGCTAAAGGATTACGAGCTGACGTCAATTGTTCATCACTTCCAATTTTATCCACGTTCCTGACTGATAAGTGAACATTTTTAATTATTTTTGATTTTATTTGTATTATCTCTCTAGTCAATATTCGGATTTAATTCTGAACCTCTGAATATTCATGAATTAATGACATTTGTTTCTATTTTTATTCATTTTTACGGAAAAGATCGAGGTTTCATCAATTCATTTTTAATGTGTTTGTACTTTTGACGATATGTGATAATATATTTTTATCCATATCTTATAACGAATCAATTTGTGAAATAAACGGCGTTGAATGCACGAATGCGTGAACTAGCTGGTAATAGATCATTTTATGTGTAGCGTTGTACCTCATTATATACGTGTATTTGCATTCTAGAGATTTATATAAAATATAGCCCAAATTACATATTGGTGACTTTTTACTATTCCAAAATTATTGTCCAAAATTTCGTTATATAATTCCAATTATTAAAATATATTTTCTCTCACTTATTTGAAATAATAAATTTACAATCCGTCATAATAGAGAAATATTCATAATCATTACAGTTTGTAATGGGTGAATAAATGTGACGTACTCTTATTTGATAATAGAATTACTTGCAATTAAAAACACTAAAAGTGTATTACTTTAAGTGTTGTGATTCCATAATTTAAACGATAATAACTTTGAATTATATTTAAAAAGAAGAAAAAACTACTCATGGTTTCTCCTCAAGTAGTAAATAAAAATTTTTCAAATACACTCTACTACAAGCTAAAGTTTTAAAACCGAATAAAGAGATTTTATTTAAAATCGTGATTTCTCTCTAGAATAATTAGAAGGATAGGAATCGTTGTCGATTTTCAAAAGTGAGCACTGAGCGGAGTCGACATAGTGAAACTGAGGATTAACCCTTCCGATAATTTCTCGTCCTTTCCGGCTCCGTTGGAAATGATCGGGTCCCGTCGCTCGAAAATTCACCCCGTAATCGACGGACAAAAAGTAATTTCCCATCGAGCGCGACAAAGGGTGATTTTGCATGGGGTCGTAGTCGATAGCCACGGGAATGGTAGTCTGTAGTGACCGGTGCACGTAACGACCACCGCATCAACCAGTCTCCCTCCACCTTTTCGCTTTATCTACTTGCCAACCCTTAACGAGAAAGCCACGTGCGTTCTATGCATAAAACTAAAGGTGTGTACGAGTGAAACCGAGCTCCCAATATGTAGGGCTCTAGGACATTTTTCGATTTTTTTTTCCATCCTTTTTTCGGTTCTCCTCTTATCGGGGCTAATCACATTACCAACTGACGCCACGCTGCCGTAATGCGAAACTCATCGATTCACTAACAGTATTCATTATTTCACAATTTTCTCGAAATTTTGCTCGTTAACACATTATGGGTGGCCCATCTGTTGTACTCTGTTTATTGAATTTTGTTTTTGAGATTTAATGCCTTAACCGATAAATTTTATTAACCCTTTCATAGCTAACACTTGCGCAAAATTTTTTCGAAAATCTTACTCAATTTTGTTAATTTTCAGGTGAGTAATTATTTAATTTATACAATAATTTTTTTTAAAGAAACGTTAAAGTTATGTTAAATCTCATAAATTCAAATATTCATAACTTCTTTAAAAATTATCGTCACTTCATTTTTATAACTCACATAACCTATACCCGCAAAGTCTCTACTTCAATCTTTAAGCAACCTAATACATTTTTCTCTTTCTCCTTGACAAGCGTCTGCAGAAATAGCTAACTATCTCTCTCAATCTTTAAGCTACCTAATACATTTGTCTCTTTTCTAGTTACCAACGGACTACAGAAATAGCTTACTATCTCTCTCAATCTTGAACCTAACTAATACATTTGTCTCTTTCTCTTTTACCGGGTCTACAGAAAATAGATAAGTAATTTCTTATATAGGATAAACAAGTTTTTATCTTGTCGAAAGAAGGAGATATTTTTTGTTTGTATATTTAAATATTTTCTTTTTCTATTTTATCTTGTCAAACCGATTTTTTCTGATTACAAAAAAAAGAGTAATTTTATATCCTTTCTTGCACTCTTTTATATCGCAGGTGTCTGTAATTGTGTTGAAAAAAAATCATTCTCTATTCAGTAGTTTTAAAAGATTAATTTTCTGTAAGGTTTAGGTTGCTCAATTGATGAAGTAGAGTCATTAGTTATGGTTTTCACTTTTTATAACAATTTATTAAAAGTTATTAGCAACAAAATATACACTGATTATTCTTAGAAAATTTAACCAGTTACAAGATGTGACTAAAATGAGAAAGTTCTATATCGGAGGCGGTTCGTTTTCTATCTGACTCGTTCTTGACCTGCTCAAGGGCTACGAGGTACTTAGTTCAAATTTGGAGAAGGGATAACAAAGTGGGGATGAAAATTCACGTAGATGCGTCATTAAGGTGTCTACGTGCCGATGAGTATTTCGACAGACCCAAAACGGCCTTGAACAGGACAAATTACGGTACCTAGGAGGTTGAAATTCAACTAGAAATACTTCCTAATGAAACGATTCGCAGAGAGGCCCATAATTGTAAAAAGCTTAAGATTCCTATCTAGCGGCCTAGGTTTGAAAATCTGTCTTGCAGCTGTCTAAATGGTAACATTGACGATTAAAAGCGTTTACAATATTTTTACAATTCGAAAACTGAACATTGAGAAAAAAAACTAAGAAATTCAGTTTACAAGGTTTACAGTTTTGGGATTTCGAACACCGACAATTGTACTTAACTAAATTTAACAAGTTTGAAACAATTCAATTAAAAAAATAAAGAAACCTTGAAACAGGACTCAACAGCAGGGGAAGGATTTTTACTGTTTGATGATTATTATTAGTATTATATTTTTTCTGTTAAATAATTATTTTCATATAAATAGAAACGGTGGATTAAATGACTTGTAGTTTAACTTGTCGATTTTTGTGTGATGGTAGCTCTCTCATTAGGAGTTTAATGATTCGGCGCGGTCATTCGGTACTGTCATGTAATTATCATTAGGAGGCGGCTGGTATTTGGTAGGTTGAAAAATCGCGACCGAGTGCAGCCCGACCCGGGAATTTACAGAGAATCGGTAGTGCAGATGGCAGAACGATAAATCGGTATGGCCAACTGCTCGAACCAACGAGCCATGCCCAGATTTTGCTCTCTCTCTCTCTCTCTCTCTCTCACTCTCTCACTCTCTCTCTCACTCTTTCTCTATCTCTATCGCGGTGCTATACCACCATTCACAACACACTATTCTCCATACTCCATTATCCATACTCTACTCCACTCTACTCCATTATGCCAGTACCGCGCATAAACCTAACTCCACCCACCGATGATCACTCTACGTCCATCAGGGTGCACGTCACTTTCTCTCGAAACAATGGATAATGTCCTTCATTTCATGTTTTTTCGTTGAAAAATCTATTTTTACCAAGTGTAGAAACAACGTCATAAATTTATTAAAGGATAGTTCCAATTTGTATGTGTCTTGTTTTAAATCTAAAATTTAATTTTCTCGTCACTAAAAAGAAGCAAAAATTTTATGCAAGTAATTTTCACGACGATTTTTGTATGAATTTATAGCGATCTGATGTAAGAAATTAAGAATCGAAATGGATATAGGTTGATTATAAAAATTTGTTATTAACACATTTGCTGATTCTTAGTTTTACATGTAACATTAAACAGATATGAACAAACCAATTAAATTGAAATCAAATTTCCATTCGTTAATTTTTTATTACATCCCTTCGTCTTCCATAACTTTTTGGTGTGAGACAACATGAAGCAGAAAGTTCATCCAGTAGGTTTAATTAAATCTTTCACAAATTTGCATGCAGTTTCGTCAGTGGAGATCCTTTAGGATCTCTCGTCGGAGAATCCTTTGTAGAGATTCGTCCTGTTAGTCGTGTAACTTGGTAGTGCGAACATATGCTTCTGAAAACGAGGGTGAAAATGTAAAGGCAATTAGAGCGAACTGCTCCCAGAGGTGGGTTTGAATTTCTAATAACAAAAAAGTGTTTGATATAAATAAACATTTATGTAATGCAAATAGTAAGTTTTCCAAGATGCAAAAAAATAACTCCTTAATTTACAAAAGTCAGTAAATTTAAAATATCAACAATTAAAGACACGAATGAATAAAAAATGATTATAAACATTTCAGGTATTTTGAAATACACTTTATTCGACTCAGTCAAAAACTACTGTAACAATATTCGGTAGATATGTGTATCGTAAATAATAAAAGAATTAAAATGAAAAAATAATAATAAATATTTAACAAAATCTCTGCTTCTTCTCGATGCAATACAAATTTCGATGTAAATACCCATATTTTACAGGGTACATAGTTTTCGATTGTCTAATGTAATTTTTCCGAAACTACAATAGTTGAAAATATTTTTGACAAATTTGAGGAATCATTTTCTACGTTGTCGATGTTTCGCTTTCACTGAAGGCAGAACGAGATTAACATTTTTTTTTTACAAGAACTGAATAAATTATTGCACAAACCCTTAATACCAACGTACATAACTATATATAATATACTATGAAACATAATTAAAGAAATAGTCAATCTCTCGGTTTTAATTGCGGTTATAGTTCGATTGGACGACAATACTCTATCAACTATTTACAAATATATACAATCATCACTCTGGTGACTTTCTCTCATCCTCACACACTTATTCAGTTTTACTCACACTAACCAAATACTTGTAGAACATAACCGAATTGTACGCGGCACATTTTCTTCACCAAGATTCGTTGACGACGATACACAACCAAATTTTTTAAATTACGACCAAAACGAATTTCACTTCTGAACTAGTCATATTTACTTTAGAGTCGAATCCGGTTAATGCCCACAGTTCGAATAAAGAAATCTTTTTATGAACTTTTCAATATTTCAATTGTCCACAAGTTTTAGCAAGTTTCAGAAAAGTCTTTCACAGTCTTTTAAAAGATAATGCTCAAGGCATTTGATAAAAACGTTGAAGCACAAAATAGTGGCTTCTGTTGCTTTGCTTTCAGTAGGGTCTCCAAACGTTATTATCAGGCCTCACCTCTTCTTGTCGAACACTGCAACTGTCAGCAACCGCCCTTTGCTCAGAACTCTCCGAATTTTGAAACTGGTTCCCATAAAGTTGAGAATAGAGAATACTAGGTAGAACACTGGGAGCTGGAAAGTAATTTCCATAGTTTTGGCCAAATCCTTGTTCTTCATGAACAGGACTTTCGGTTGTACTCGAGTCTGTTGATAGTGATCGCGGAGAGACGTATTCCTGATACCTTTGCGACGCTGCAGTTCCCATTAATGTGCTCAGAGGATCCAAGGGATCTGGCTGACCAGGTGTTGTTGTGTCTGGTACTACTGAAGACAGAAAAAAGAGACTCACGAGAAATCAAAAATAAAGAAACCAAAGACTTGCAGTAAAAGAATAATTTCTTTCTAAAGATATTGCACATCAGTTTTATTTTCAACAGTCATTTATTTTAAAAACATATCGTCATTTTTCTAAACATGTTTTCGTTCACAATACGGTGAACTTCTTCAGTATTTACTGTACACCTTATAATTATAAACTACTGATTAGTATTTGTTTAATTTTTGCAGAATGTCTCGTAGGCATACACAAATATACTAAACAAAATGATAAATACTTATACTTACATACAACATTAAATAAATAAATAAGATTATTGCACATATTAATTAGTCAGTTTTTTTGCTAATATAAAACATATTTGCTAAATTGCAATTGTCATTATGATTTATAATGTTATGACATGTGGTCATCTTATGTCAGATCTCGATCGCGCCTTACTTTTCTATATGATATTGTCAGGGTTGGATGCGTTGCGCGATGTGTTCACCCCTTATCGGCATCCATATCTTATATGGTTGGTTTGGTTGGTTGGTTTATGGAGAATTTGAATACAGCGCAAGAAGTAAATTAAATTTTTTGTAACACAATATCTTCACTCAATAAGCTCAATCAACTTCAGTTATCAGCTGGTCATCCAAAGCTGCCAACAGACAAGACGACAAAGACACTACTGCGCATGCGTCATCTACCTTTCCTAACCTATAGGAATGTGTGACAAGCGAAAATGCACCCGTACTTTGTAGTATCCGCGTTTTCTTTAAATAATTAACTACGTATGCATATTCTGAAATAACTGAATATCTATATTATCATATATATCTATAACATCATCTATCATCTATGTATGCTTGTCAGTAATTTCTATTTCTATAATAAAAGGTGAGTCGTTTTTGATGGAAATCAGTGTTGAATCTTAGGTTTATAACGCGGACACATCAAAGGATCTCGAAATCGATTCATTCTTCCCCTCCCAGCAAGAAGGCCAATATTGAAAAAGATTAAAAACTCTAATAATTTTCATGATTTCGCAAATTATTTAATCTTTTTTAATCCCTTTTTCCGACTCGACTTTTGAATCCCGTGATGATAGCTAGTTTTATCGTGAAAGGAATCCCAGCGAATCCCATTTTAAATTTGTGTACATTTTAGAAATGACTTTCAATCCGACAATTTCAATATACTTTCCAAGTCAGTTCCGCGTCATTCCGCGTTGTTCGCGTCAGTTTGCGTTTGACGCGATGTTTAACATTTCGTGTTTTTGTGGTTTTGAAAGAAGTTCGCCGGTTATTAGTATATACTAGCAATAAAGAAATTCATGAGCACTCAAATATTCTATTATATAATTAGAATACTTTAATTTCCGAACTGTAATATAGGTCATACAGATTACTTTATATTCAGAGTTTTTAGGTTATATTGTGCTTCTTGTGTAAATCATTATCTTTTCATCAATTACTCCGACTTTTCAAATAAAAGATTTATTATTGTTTATTTTCCTGTATCCGAATAATATATATTTGTTTGTTCTCTTTTTTCGAGAGAAATGATAAGTGTTGTAGGTTAACTGTTGACGTTTTTCTTTTCACTTATTTGAAAGTGCATAAAGTTCAATAAGTGAATTGTCACTTATAATTATGCATTCAGATTCAGAGACTATCTACCAAATTTCATATTCATTATACTAAATGAAAAATTTATTTTTATATACTGCACTGCAAAATATTATTTAACCTCTATTCAATACCTTTCTATCCGAATCTTCTTAAAAAAATTTAAAATGGTATTCCCAGGATATAACTTTAATAGGTTTTGGTTGCTATCAACCGATTGAAAAGTGCTGTCGGAAAAAGGGATTCAAAAATATTAAAAATTTTCAATCCTTTTTAATGTTGTCCTTCTTGCTGGGCTCTTAACAAACTCCCAGTCAGTTTTTTGAAAAAGTATCGTCTCCGCCCCGTTGAACAATGCACTATTACACCTTGATTTTTTAAACGATATGTCGATAACATAACTTACATTCTGAAGAATAAAGTAGATTACCTACTTAATGAACTTAACAAACACAATGATAGAATTTAATTTACCATGAAATTAGAAGAAAACGAAATAAGTTTTTTAGAAATCAAAATTATAAAACATGAGCAAAAAATTAAAACAAATTGGTATAGGAAACCGATGTAGTCCGGAACATCGGAATACGCAGAAAAGTTTCTTGGTAGGGGTTTTATGTGGGAATGAGAGAGACAACAATATATTGCTATCTCTTTCTCTCTCATATAAACTGTCTTTCTAGGGGGGCAGCGCCCCCCCCCCTGCTCCAACGTGGGTACGCCCATGGTCCGGAAGATTAGAATCTTCCGGATCTAATCCATATATAAACTAGAAAATTAGTGTCGTAAATAAGTTAGTGGATATAGCAGTAAAGTTATCGGAAAAGAAACTCAGGAAGCAAAACCTATAATTTGTTAGTAAAACACACTGAGCGATATAGATGGTAAGAACTTTACTATCTTTAATGATAGAGAGGTTATGTCACACTCTACCATCAGAGACGCAACACCGTATCATCTAGATGCTACATCCTACCATCCAGATGCTATACCGTACCATCTAGATTCTTGTCCGTATATTTAAGATCAGATATGGTATCTGGTACCATCTAGATGGTACCTCGTAGCATCTATTTCTCTCAGTGAAAGCATTTTGAAACACTAATGTCTTAAAATGACGTGTCTTGTGTCCCTATATTTGAGACATTTGTTTTTGCAATGTAATCAATGTGCAATAGTCTTATTTATTTATTTAATGTATAAAAAATGACGATATATGTTTGTCAAATAAATGAATAATGTAAGAAAAAATAATTTCCAATATCTTTAGAAAGAAATTAATCTCACTGTTTCAATACTAAACGTTCAATAAACTCTTGAAAGAATAATTAGGCAAATTTTCGTTACATTCTTCATAAACACCAAAAAGAAATATTCTTTGTTATATTAGGTTAAACATTACAAGGCTGAAAATTAACAATATTTATTAAATATAGTTCATTTATTTATTTAGACCCAATGGTCCTTACACAAAAAAATGAGCAATGGAATAAATACAAATTAGATGAATGCTTTTGCGAAACATACAGATAACAAAACAAAAATAAATAAATAAAAACACTACATGGTGAAACTTCGAAGTATGTCCCTTCAAACCAAATTAATCTATCATTGTAGAGAGCATTTAAATAAATTTTAACAATATTAATTATCTTCTAAAGGGTTTCGTCCTTCTGAATGCACAGAAACTATTATCAATATTGTTAAACTTGGGTCAACATTCTGAAAATTGTTACAATATTACTACAATATTCTAACCTTTTCTTTAAGCTTGGAAATATTGTTTGAGCGGATCCGTATTATTTTAACAAAAAATTTTCTTATCTTGTTCAACATAAAAGAGTTAAAAAACTTAAAATTATACAAAGAAAATGTATCTACTATGGAATTGTTCTTTGAAAAGCTTATTATATCTTTTTCAAATAAATAAAGAAACGAAAGAAATCTTGAGTAAATAATTAAAATTGTGCAGTAATATTATCGCAATGTTTAGGACCGAAACTTTGAGTTACTGCTTGCGCTAAATAGTGCTTATTTTTTTAAAGCGCCAAAAACTTTTTATGGAAGAAAAATTGTGATAATGTTGCCTTACAACATTATTTCAACATTATTTAATTCGAAATGTGGAATAAAGCCTCTACGGAGCTCTAAAATAACTGTGCACTGCAAAAACAAGTGTCTTGCATGTTTTTGCAGTTTAAAAATCTTTATGAAAACTTTTGTAAACCTCTGAGGCGGCTCCTGAGAAATTATAAAACGGATCTTGTAAGGCTTTGGGGAGCCTCTAGTGGGGCTTTAGAAAAATTCTAAAGAGGGTCTGGAAATTCTCTGGGAAGGCTCTATGAAGGATCTGGAGAAACTGTGATAGAGCAGTACTATTGTGAGGATCTAAGACGTCTCTAACTCTTTAGAGTCTTTCGCAAAGTTCATAAGAGCCTCTAGAGAGGGTCTGAGGAGATTCTGGGGAGGCTTTAAATAGGTTCTGGGAGGCTCTAAAGAGATCTTGAGAGGCTGTGGAAAGCTGAGGAACACAGAAAAAACAATTTGCGATTTTTGATGCATGTGATATTCAGATGAATGAAATTCTTTAGATTAACTCTAGATTATTGTTAAATGTCTCTTTATTTTGATGTTAAATTTACACATATGGTTGACTTTCTGCTGCATTGAAATTTTCACCCAAATTATATATTAAATTAACAAAAATTTGTTTCAGTGAATGACTTTACACAGGCTATGGCGAGGCTCTAGAGAGCCTCTAATCTTTCCTTTGGAAAATTTCTGAAGAGGCTTTAACAATTCTCTAGGAAGACTCTGTGAAGATTCTAAAGATTCTCTGAAAAAACAGTACTATTGTGAGGCTCTGGGACGTCTTTAGACAAGCTCTAAAGAGGGCCTTGGCAAAGTTCATGAGAGTCCCTAGGGAGGCAAGAGCTTCTGGCAGGTTTTAAAGATGTTTTAAGAGGCTCCGGGGAAACCTAAAAGACTCTGGATTGGCTCTTGAGAAATTTTGGAAATCGTTTAAAGAGGCTGTGGAGAGGCTTTGGGAAGGCTCTGAAGAGATTCTGATAAGGATTTGGGGAGACTTAGAAAACATACTGTAGTCTCTGTCGAGATCATGGGAACTCTTGGAAGAAGCTTTCAAAAATAGGGCTCATTCCAGAACCAAGTGTAAAACCTTTTTATGCTGTACACTGCAAAAAGAAGTATCTTATTTTAAAATGTTATGGTAGTCACTTTTAAGTTATTTAAAGTATCTCATTTTAAGATGTTAGAATAGAAATAAGGTATCTTGATATTAACATTAACATTTTGTTCTAAGATGTTTATTATTCTAAGATACTGTTAACCATCTTACATCTTATTTTCAGATACCAAGAAAGTACCTGTTTTTGCAGTGTGGGAAGATTAGATATATTTTTGGCGATTCGAACCGAATTGAGAAAAAACCAAATTCATTGTTGACAATGGATATCTCAAGAGATTACCAGTTCTATTATCATTGTATGGAGACCTAGGTACGACTGTAAGGACGACCCACCTAAGGGGTAAGTTAGACTTGATCCAGGTTCTAGAATACCTAATTAGTCAAAACTTTGTCTTATAAATTATATTTATTTTGATTTTTCACAATAGTATAACTTAATGCGTATTACAAAACTATGCATATCAAAGAATATTTATTTCAGTGAATTTTGCTGCAATAATTCTAAATATAAGAAGGAAATAAAATAAAAAATGAATATTAACTCACACGAAGAGACAGCTGAGAAAGCATCTTGTTGAGGAGTGCTTCCAGGTGTTCCAGATGTAACCGTGGATCCCGCCGTAGAATCTGGAGCAGCGGGAGTGTTCATCGAAGCTGTACCTGCGAAGGAAGCAAGTGATGACGTCGGTGGTGGTGGAGGCGGAGGTGGAGGTGGAGGCGGTGGAAATGGTGCTTGCGCGGCACAAGACGATAAAGGACCAGGAAGATATCCTGCGTATCCTGCCGTACTACCATAACCCCAAGAGTTCCCTGCTGTTAATCCAAACTGCGACATGTCTAAGGAAAACAAAAAACCATTTTCGTATTTTTGAGAAAGTTTTTTTTTTTGTAATTTCAATTTTATAATCAGTTTTATAAATGGGATTTTGGAACACATATGTGGGTTTTTAACTTCTTCAATTTCGGTTAATATTATGTTACATGATTTAAAAACTCCAATCAACCTCCCTCTCTGAATTTAAAATATAGATTTTTTCTAATTTGTTCTTAACTATAAGCCTGTTACGCAAATAACTGCTACATAGTTTAAGACTGTTTGTCCGTTACGGGAGAGAGAGACGAAGGAATGTAAGAAAGTAAGGTTGTTTTTTTCTACTTCGAGTTAACATTAACGTGGCTGTCGCCTGCTTTAGGACAAATTGAAAAACGAAGAAATAAATTAGTTATTGAAAAATTACCAAATTGGATAATTAGCATATAAAATTTGGAGAGTTAGTTAGTTTTGAACAAAGATTTGAAAGATTTCCATAATTTAATTTTTTAAACAGTTTTTTTTAGTAAACGATTTGACAAGTTATTTATAACCGAATAGTTATAAATCATCTTGCACGTACATTAAATTAATAAGGTACGCTAATAATTAAATTGACATTGTTATTGTGTTAAATGCATAATGTTTGTTTATTAAAAAATACTGAGAGATGTTCTCAGTACCGAATCTCGTTACAGTCTGTTGAAAAATACCCTTTCTGCATTTAAGAAAATTGGGTAGTGGGGTTAACAAGAAAAAGGACTGTCATTGGTTAATGACTATATTTGCAGGCGTCTCTAAAATATGAAAATGAGGTGCTGGACCTAACCTTTTGGTAACGACTCTACCTTAATTGCAAGGTTTAAATTATTTATGATAAATTGCACTTAAGGAGTAGATAAAAAATAGATAGATAGATATTATGGATAGATGGATAGATTTTATAGATTTCTAAATTTTATGATGTTATATAGTTAATCTTAAGCAGCTCTCTAAGATCACGTTCAAATTGTAAATTATTAAGTTAACAAATGTTTTTTTTTTGACAAAACTAAATTAAATGGAATACATCTGCCAACAAAGTAGAAATTCTTAATTAATTTCTCAATCTCAAACAAAGAGCGTGGCATTTTTTCAGTTGATGATGTATTTCATTTACACATTAGATATGGCTGAATATATATTATACTATTACAAATTTGATATACATGTAACAAATTCAATTGAAAAACGAAAGATTCGATTTTGACACATTTGATAGTTTAACGGGTTGTCTAGTTTGAACCATAACGTCGTTCTCATCTGTCTCGTCAAAAAGTGATGAACCATCAATTGACTGTCAAGATAGGAAAATCAAAATTGACCGAAAGATGAGACCGCAGTTTTATAGACATTTTTGAATTTATAAAAAACGACGTAAAAGAAAGACTTGGCTAGAATTTTTATCGACAGATTGTCAATTTTTTCCAACATATAACTACGTCTGCGATAGATTTTCCAATGAGACAGGAAAGGGTCAAGGAGGGGTGAGGGGTTGAGCTAGACAGAGCGAGGGGCAACGAGATCAAAGGATTGGTCATCCCTCAGTGGCTACGGCCAACTCAAATAACTGAGCTTGCCTCGACGAACGCCACTGACCCATCGTGCACCAGCTAACCCTACATATCCAGCATCAACATACTTCTACCAAATTCAGAACGGTCCAATGTATGGAAATCGTTTTCATATTTAATTATGATCTCATCGTAATTTCTATGAGTTTTATAAATTTTTAATATATATGCAGGTGCTTGTCCCCCCAAGAAAATCCTAACATTTATAAATGAGAGACAAAGAAATAATATACCTTTCTGTCTAATATATTACCCTCTCCAAAAATCTTGTATGGATTCGCTTTCAGTAACATTGTGTGATTACTTTTCATTATATGAAAATAAATTGTATATAAAGAATTTTTAACATTTTTTAGTAAAAGTTTGTAAAAGTGTTTGTATAAGTAAAGGAATAAAAACTGCTTAAGTAAAAACTGTATAAATAGTTGCGTTATCGAGAACCTACAAAATTTTGAGTGAAGTCTAATTCAAATCTAACAAACAATTTAAACAAAGTTCTCTTTAAGATCTATATATATTTTTTATCACGAGAAACGTTTTTACAGTGAAAGATATTTTATTATAAAACCCAATAAAAATTAATCTAAACTTTAACATAGTCAAATTTACAAGGAGACTATACAGAAGTCGATGAGAATGTTTGTTGATATAATTTTAAGATTTACAATTGCTGTATGAATACTGATTATTGAGACAGAATAAAATTCAATATAGTTACTGTAAGAAATTTAAATTCGACACTTTTAAATTAAAAAATGATAAATCATTGGCAACCTCCGAATTTAACCGAAGTAAACACTACAGATGGGAAGGCAGGAATATAGAAATGCAGGACTGACTCAAGATAAACTAAGCACTTGGGCAAGTAGTTAATTAGCAGTTTCTAAAAATATCTACAAGAGTTATCCAAACTTAATAAAAATTTAATATTGAGGAACTATTCTTTGATAAATTAGAGATTTATTTAAATGTAAAGACTATAAAAATGAAATTTTGTTTCCAATTATTTCATAAAAATTAATAAAACTCTGACGAAAAAAATAATGGAATATTATTTTTTTTATTATTATATATACTAAGTATTCAAGAATATATTCTAGAATTTAGGATATATACTTAATGTCTCTTTCTACGCATGTGCCCATGCGCTAAGGGACTGTGTGTTATTCAGTACGAGCCAGAAGTCTAGAGACGCCATTGTGTTTGTTTTCATAGCGTCATCAGATCGTACGCGATTAAAATATGTTTGTGGAAAAAATTCTGGATCTTTCTTCAGCTTCCTTGTGCTCAAGTGCGTTCAATAAATTCAGTGTAGTTTAAAAAATGTATAAGTCAGTTCAAGTTCGTCCTTAATCTCTGTGTCTGTCTAAAATAAAAAAAATTTTCAACCATCACTATAAGCAAATTTTCAACAAACCTGATAAATTTTCATTTTTTTTCGTCCATGCCAAAATTCTTAACCCCTCTTGTACGTGAAAAAAGATTTTGTGATTTCGCACAAAAACTTAAAAGCAGTCCATATAAAAAAAATGACAGGAGACAGTTTTACTCTTTTTTATACCTTTTTTTACATATCGCGTTTAACGTTTTTTAGAAATAAGATACTCTATTCTCATTAAGGTAGAATATTTTATTCTTAAATATAGTATATTCCAGTATAATATTTAGGATACAATATTATTCAACTTAGAATACAGTATACTTATTCATTAGGTGGATCCCCCTAATATCTAGAATATATACTTGGCAACTATTTTAGTGGGAAATATTCTTTAAGTTAGTGGGATATACTAATTATGGGGTTTTTTTTGGATGTATATTTGAATATTTTATGTCAATTTTAAAGGTGACTTTTTTAAAGAATAGACATTATTTACATTCATTGAACAACATTTTTTTTGTAAAATTAAATTATTAAATTTCGAAAATAATAATAAAAAAATGCAGAGACATTTTTCTAAACATAGAAATAGTTTTTTCGATTTAAACTTTATTTCATAGAATTTTTCTGACAGATTAAAACAATTTCGAACTTAATATATTTGATAAAATTGGTTTTGTGTTATCATATATATGTTTCGTGTTATATATATATATATATACTTCACAAAATATATAGAAATATGCTAATGCTTGGGAATAAATAATAGCTATTCTATAGAAAAATTCTTTAAAATATGCTCGAATAAAATTTTTAAATGTGCATTATTTAAGAAATAACTTGGATTTTGACGGAAAACAGAAAATTACAAATTAAACCTTTCTAAATAATAATTAATATATTCTTCATTAAAACTTGTATTTTTTATAATTTTTAAGAAACCTTTCTTATTTACGAAAATAGTTATTTACTTAGAAATTTATTTTAAATACCTATCTATAGTTGCACAAATATTTATTTCACTAATTTTCCTTGAACTTATTGTCAAGTATTAAAAAAAAATAATTTAAATGATTTATCGCATTTTTATATTATTTATTTATATTTTTATGAAAGGATTTAAAATTTCTACGCCTATTAGAATTAAATCAAACATAATATTATTATTGGATTAATTTACTTTCTGGAAAGATGTATAATTTATTTATTTTAGTTTCTTGGATTCACATAAATAATTGTGAATTTAAACATACATTCCATTAACAGTTTCAAAATAAATTCACTATAAAAATTGATCATTGAAAAAATATGCCAAGTTTAATCTGATTGATTAAAAAATAAATATTATTTTTAACATTAATAAAAAAATGATTATGATGCTTATTTCTCACAAGCGGAGATAATTTGTTTCGGTTAGTATATAAAGAAAATTTAACGCTTATACTTCAGTGGTTGACGGTACTTCTAATTTCTTACAGAAATATGCTAATAATTTTGTTTGATAAATAGGTTGTTGTATATTATTATTATTATTTCATAATTTAGTTAAATTGCAAATTGCGCTAGTAAAAATAGAAGGTTTAAAAAAACCAATTTTTAAATTTAGGGTACGTGGGAAATCATTTAAATTTAATATAAGCAAAAGATTTTAATATGTTGATAGAAGAATAATTTATAATTTAATAAAAGGTCTCTGTGCTTTTAGCTCGAAGGTTTAATTACATGTTACTGAAGGTTGGAAAGTATTTCTCAAATCTGGAGATGCAGTGTAGAAATTCATATCTAGGAGTAATAATATATGTAGGTAGGAAGGAGTGAGGGTTCGTAAGCTCGCCAAGCCCCGTCGGAGTTCGCGGCAACCCCTTTAATATAATATTTAATCTAGCTTTGAACAGGCTTGCGGTTTCCGCCTCTGGAACGGCGAAGCTAGCTCTGAGGCCTATCTCCGCGCTAACCCTTTAGTTACTAAAAGCGGGAAACATCGGAAGCAGTCTTGGATACCTCGGTTCGACGAAAGCAGCTTTAGTTGTCTCGCTAACAACCAGGACAGGATTCTAGATGCTTTCAGAAAAGCGAGTCTTATTCCCATACTAAATTACACTTTATCTTTTTAATGCAGTTGCATAAAAAGATTTACCTCAGATAAGCAGGAAATGGAATTTGATTTAAATATAATAAATGAAACCTAAAATGTACACCAAATGCCAAATTTACATTGAAAAATATAAAAAAATATAAAAACTGGTCTTAATATTAACTAATAAAGTTCTAATACATTTTGTATACTGTCACTTACGTGTTATATCCATATAAACAAATAAATAATCATTATAATATGTTATTTGATGTCAATTACATTATTAGAACAATTTATATTCTATGTAACATAGTGAGATATAGATAGCACGTATATTCATTGAACCTACTATTGAGAGGAAGTATATTGATGATATGTATTGACCAAGAAGAAGTAGTGGCACCAGATCTACTTTGCACAGGTTTCTATCTACCAAACAATAGAGAATCGAGCCTATTTAAACTGCAGCCAGCAAATAAGCAGCAGTGATAAAAATTTGATCTATTCACTCATGCATTCAGACTAAGTCAAATTTTAATCATCAGTTGCTCAGTAATAAGTCATCACAGTAAGTGATTTACCAGGAAGCATAATACGAAGAGATTGAACCTTGGTACCGCAGTTATTTAGTTATAAGAGTCAGTGTCGTTGAGACATTAACAGCGAAACAATATACTAAAATTTTTCATCAGTGAGACTTTACCTTTTATGCAGGGTAATACTTGATACCAATGATTGTACACCAGTTTATCCATTTTATTTTTTCCAATAACTTTTTTTTCCACTAATTCTTTTTTCCAATAACCTTTTTTTCCACTATTTTTTTTCCACTAATTTTTTTTTCAATAACCATTTTTTTCACTAATATTTTTTTCCACTAATTCCTTTTTCCAATCACGATTTTTTTTACTAATTATTTTTTACATTGTTAAAATTGTTGAATGGTGAACTAAAGTCAACTTCAATTTGTTATTCAATTTGTTTAATGTCAAAATCATGCCGCGTTTGAGTTTTTGTTTTTTAGTCAACTTCAATTGGTTTAATGTCAAAATCGTGCGTATCTACTATTTTTCGATCTTTTTAAAAATTCTAAATTTTAAGTAAGATGGTTGTGGAACTTGTATACAGCGGAACAAAAAATCCTTTTCTTCACATAGATGGATTTCTTTTTACCAAAAGTGAAGAAAAAAAAGGTAGAATTTTTTGGAAGTGCCGAAAATATCCGGACTGTCGTTGTCGTGCTGTCACTCGTTCCAATGAAGAGGTTTATATATATAAATATATAACGATATAATGATCTAAGAAAATAATAATATAATAAAATAATACAATGAGAATGATAATGATAATGACAGACTTCGAATTAGCGATCATTAAAGCCGCAGAGTCATTTAAAGTAATAGTAAAATACCGAGAAAAGAATTGGATATCGGCCGAAAGATTAGGAGGCCAGAAAACATGTCTCGATTGGAATTCGGAGAAAGATTAAACAATGTGGTACAAACCTATGAAGAAAAAAGGGATAACGGCGAAATTGAGGAGTATCTTTGAGCCATCGGGCATAACATTAAATTTTGAAAAAATTTTAATTAAATTGCTTTTTGGAAAAAAATGATAGTGGAGAAAATGGAGTGGAAAAACTGACTCACTACCGATACCAATTCTCGGTAGTGATACTCTACATCAACTTATCAGTCGTTAATTCACTCGCTCATTCTAAATTTAAATTATCGGAGTTAAACAAATAAATTTGCCAGTTTACAATCAAGTCAATCATCAATCAATCAGTAAATTAATTGATTCATGAATTAGTGAACAACATTGAGAGATTTTGTCAAGTGGTAATAATCAAACGATTTTCTATTCGAGCCAAGTTAAACCCTGTAACTTGTACCAGCTTGTGTGTGAACAATCTTTTTTCACAACCACCTGAGGACTACAATCACCTGTGTATTTACATGCATTCTTAAAAAACACAACGTGCTGCAGATAATCCTTGAGTCAACAATCAATCTAATTAAATATCAACGCCAAAAATATTACCAACCCAGTTTCCAGCCTAATTGTCTACCTGGATCTTCGTACAAGATTACTAACACCAGGCTCTTCAGGATATTATTCAGGACTATTTCCTCTTCAAAAATAAGGTTTAAATCTCATAAAGAAATCGTATAATTTTCTCAACATTTTGACATACCAATAAATAATTAGGTAATAATTTTAAGGGTTTTCTTAACTTGAACGTAACATACATTAAAACTAATAATAACAAATTTATTCTTCGGGATAAAAACACGATCTTGCCCAAGTTTGTCATTTTCTAATCCGACAGGGTAATGACACAAAATTTTACATATTTTTAGAGAATTGGCTTCGAGTATGTAAGTGATCGGGAATTAAGAATGTAATAAAGATGAAATGAGATATTTAAAAAATAAATTTAAAAAGTTTTCTTTTAAGATAAAAACACTTATTACTTACAAAGATAATTACTTACTCTGACAATTTCCAGGCATCGCGTGTCTAAAAGATGAAAGTGGATCGCGTGGCTGCAATGGATTCGATAATGGTTGAAGAGGATTCGATAGCGGCTGAAGAGGATCCACCAGTGGTGCAGCAAAAAAAGGACCTCCTCGTTGAGATGCAAAGGCAAATGCGTGAGCGTACTGTTGCTGCTGCCCTAAAAGAGACAACACTGCGATCAACCGTGCGCCTGTCCATTGGACTTAAGATTTTTGAGTCTTCGACTAAACTTATCTAACTTAATTCTAGTATTTTATAGTACCAGTTTGAAAAAAAGAAACTGTTTTCTAAACAATAGAAATATGTTAACAAGCAAATAGTTTTTTTTCCTTCTGGTACTATTAATAATAAAATTTGTGGTTAATCCGGTAGAAATCGAAATTTGTACAGTGGAAGCAACGTCAATGATATCCGAAATTCATCCGGTTTTATCCGAATAAAGTAAAAAATACATTATACTGTGTAGCATATTTCGGACATATTTCGGATTTCTTTGGGCTGATTTCGGGCTTTAAAATTTTTTCATACTACTTTCTAACTTCACCGAATTATTTTCGGACAAATTTCTAACATATTTCGGAGAGAACCGAATTAATTAAACCCAAATTTCATTTTAAAATTTTAAGTCGGGATAATCTTCGTCATTGTTATAGCACGTTAATTTATATTGCTAAACAATTAACCTCACAATTAGTAATATAGATCCAAACATCCCTATTCTGTTTAGTTCATTTGATCCTGCTCTAAGTAGGATATAGAAAGACGAGCTAGTCGCTAATTTTTACTACGATTTTCGTAATCAGCGCATCAAATTATATAAGTATAAGAAGTATAAAAAAGGATTTGAGGTTCGAGCTTTTTGGTAGTACACCCCAAATATTTTCTATACTTCTCGTTTTTAATCAGTTTCATCAAATAATTGGTTCGAGTTTAGGATATGTCTATAAACAAACTTAAATTGTTAGAGGATAGTTATTTATTATATAATCAACGAAGACGATTTTATAAGTGATAGGAATTTCTATTTTACAGGTTTAGTCAACTAGCTATAGTTCATCGGGTTTTAAAATCTGAGACTATAATTTCAGAAAGGCACTTGCAAAGGCAATAAGGTTCCAGATGGACCGGTGGCATCTCTAAAATTTGATTCCTGTTTTGGATCAAATATTGACAACAGATTGCACCACTATTCGCACTGTGCAAAGGTTTGATAAATTTTCAAAAATTTCAGGTTACGGTCGACGATCTTTCAAAAATTGTTCCTACATAAGAAATTAGACATCGATAATCCTGTTACCCTTTTAGCTGTTACGTACTGTAAGACTGTTTGTCCGTTACGGTATAGATATAGAGAAAAAGATTGTAGGTAGCTTAAGATAGAGAAAGATAAGAAAGCTAGGTATAATGGAATAGAAATAAAGGTCAAAACAAAAATAATAATGTCTTCACTGCTTAAACCTTCGCCTAATTAAGATAAGGTAGGTATCATGGGTCGGCATGGCAGGTAACTTAAGATAGAATGCAACTTTAGATTTAATTTCAGAGAGAGAGATAGAGAGCAAGTAGCTTAAGATTGACAAAGACACAACTATAGATTTAATTTTCGTTTGGTACGAGTGGATCGGGGCAATTTAAGAAAGACAGATATTCTTCTTCTTCTATCAGCTAACATTAACGCGGCTATCGCCAACTTCAGGGGTCAGTGTGGGTTTATTGTACAAATTTTCAAGGATTTATTTTTTATATTAGAATTGAAGGGATTCAAAGTTGTGAACGAAAAATAGTTTAATTTGAATTTTAAGAATATGACTAGTCTCTTCATTACCTGGGCGCCAAGAGATCTTAGGGGCGTGGGGACTGATGACGGGAGGGAGTAAATTTCGTAATTAATAAATTTCTTCCGTACCCATCGTTCTCTCAATCGTTTACCGTCTAAACTCGAAATTGTCACGGCTTTGTGTGTCGCCGGCAATCCGAAGTGTGACGATTTTTAACATGTGATGATTTTGGAATTACTGAGAACGATGGGGAGGATGTCATAAAGGGAGAGCGAAGTTGCAAAAATACAAATTTGCCAAATTCATAAGCGAAAATGACGTGGTCCACGCTAAAAAAAAAAGATGCTCGTATATTCTGATTCAGATCCTCAGTCAACACGCTCTTCGACAATTGCCCCTGTCTTCAGAAAAAGCATAAGAATGCCGGAAGCGATAAGTTTCATAATTATTTGATTGTTTAATTGTCTAATTGTTATTTGTATTTATTATTTATTCATGTAAATTGTATGTCCACCATATCTGATTGTAATTCATTTCTTATTCATTTGTATATGTTAATTTTTAAATAATCGTTGTGTGGAAAAAGAATGAGTGAGTCGGGTTATTTATTTATATTGATTTTACTTTTTGACATCGATTTTTTATCTGTGATTTTAATTTTGACGAAATATAATTTTTATTTATTTGACGTATAGATTCCGACTTTAACTAGAAATAGTTTTTAATCGTTACAGAATATATTTTTATAACCCAGTCTTTTTATACATGAAACTGACATTTAAAAGTGACAAAAAATATTTTTCATTTTTATTTTTGATTGTTTATTTCTGCGAAATAGCTGCTTAAAGTTAACCTTAAATTTTACTGGCCGACACGATATCTGGAGTTTGGATTATCTAAAATAAAAAAATCAAGTATTTTCTTTAAATTTGGATCTGTATAGTTATCGCATGAACTAGGATCTTTTAATTCCGATGAAAGAAAACAAAATGTCGGAAGTTTAAATTTTTTAACCCTTTTTTACAACTTAATTTGTTTAAAAAAGGGTTAAATATCAATGGATTTTTATTATTCTAGTTCATGACAAAGCGACACGTGCATAGAAGAACCCCTGAAAATTTGAGCTTAATCGGTTCAATTGTTTTTCTTAAATCGTGTCGGCCAGGTCGAAAAACGTTGTTTTGAGAAAAAGGCGTTAAACATTCGCGAAACCAAGGGCTGCTCGCGCTGGTCACGCAATATAAATATTCTATTGTACTTTTAATTTTTAAGGTAAAAAGGACTTAAATACATAAATACTTTTCTCTAACATTGCATGTATTATCAAATAATGAATTTGACTAATAATGCTATAATGACATTTGTTTAAACAATTTTTATCTTATTTCTATAGGTATATAGTATACGAAATTTATGTTTATGAAAAATAAATTTTTTTAAAAAATAAATCCATTCTGACCGCTTCAGCACAGTTAGTTGTTAAAAATCATAATAAATGTAATTGGTTATTAGAACATTTGGAGAATTTGGAAAATTGGAAGGAAAAAAATTGTAAAAATGGTATGGAAAATTTAGAAGATGTTAAAGATGCGTTTCTATTCTTCGAGTTATACTTGATATCTTATGTAAACATTATCTTCCTTCTTTTAAGTAACCTCAAATAGACAAAATTAAAAACATTTTAGGAATCTTTTTTTTAAACATGTTCTAGAAATATTTAGAAAATCTGTCATTCTTTTTGTGCAAATAATTCCAGCATAATTTGCTTAATTAAAATGTCCACACATCCTCTAATGCTTTTTACACTTCTCAATTCTTGGCCATAAATTTGCAAAGGGATAGGCATAACAAAGCATAGTGAAACCTAATGAAATACAGTCAAGAAAAGCACCCCATTCCTCTGCACGCGAAAGGGTGGCGTGATGAATTCGAGGCTTGAAAGCTATAATTTATTAAATTTATCAAGAGGTCGTAAACGCTTTCCATTAGCTCGTTTGGAAAGCACGCTTTTCGACCAGTAAATTCACAATTATTTCGTCAAGATAAGGAATTTCGAGAAATTTTACCAAAGAGAGACTAGACATTAAACCGGATTCTGTTAACCAGAACCAATTGTATTTCTGCATACGCCCATTGTGTCCTCGAATCGACCGTTCGCGTTCCCTATTCAGCAAACTGGCGAGAATTTCGGGTTGCCGAGTTAGAATTAGGGCTTCGATTGGATTATCACAGCTCTGCTTCAGCCTCACAGGATGGTCTCTTGTGTCTTTCTACGGCGGCAGTATTAATTCGTTCTGGGAGTCACTATACGAACGAATAACCTAACCTATTGCCGATACAAGGGTGACTGGTTCTGGCTCTGGCGTGCAAGAGAAGTTCTTCCAATCCGTCCTCTATTGGGACATCTTTAATTGGGTTGGTGACAGTGGTAAAGGGAAATAAAACTGTCTCTCTGTCTCTTGAGAGACAGTCTGGCGGAACGCTTTTGAAAAAAGAAACGTCCAAGGACACCTCTGCTCGGTTTTTTTGCGAAAAGCTTCTGCTCGAAGAAAATTTATTGCAGAAGAAATGAAGTATTTAAAACTTCAATTAAACTGAAAAAAATAGAAAAACATTTTTGAATTATTAAATTTTTCTTTACATTGAAACAATCCTTCTTGTATATCCATCAGATAAACAACAGGCCAGTGACTCCTCAAACTCATCTCAAAACCTACCAGAAAACGCTCTCCTTAAGTCAAGGAATTTGGAAAATTTATAATTTCGTTTGCCAATGGAGTCAGCTATTGGATGTATTCGACCAATAAGTTCAAGCCTATTATCACCGAGATGACCACTTCCTGCCCTCTTTAATTTAAATAAGATTATCTGTTTTTTTTTGTTGTTCGTTAAGTCTGAACCCCGTTTTTGTCGGTAATTTCTGCGACAAGCCTTCTTAACTATTGGTTGCGAATTTTGGAGATACAAAGAACAAAACCCCGACTAGTTAAGGGTGAGTTCCTAATTGGTATCTGTTTCTTACTGGTTTGGAAATAGTTTAATAATAAATAATAATTTAATAATAATAAACCAAATATAAATGATCAAAAGGAAGGTGAAAGAATAAAAAAGAAAATTCTTTTTTTTTCAATGTTTCGACGTTTCGTTGGCCAAGTTTCGCCAACTTGAGACAAATAACAGAATTAATTTTTTGGATCTTACAATAATTAAAGAAAATAACAGTATTATAACTAATTGGTATAGAAAACCTACGTCGTCTAATAGAGTCATAAATTACTTTTCAAATCATCCTATTCAACAAAAGAGAAATATTGTTTTTAATCTAGTCGATCGAGCAATTTCCTTGTCACATAGAAAGTTTCATGCTCAAAATCTAATTTTAATTTCTGACACTCTCAAAACTAATAATTATCCTTTGGATTTCATTAAAAAGCATATTAAAATTCGCATGAACAAACTAAAATATTCTAATGTTGATAACTCTGACTCACAAAACAATTTTAATAATTATAGTAGAGTACCTAAAGTGGGGTTGCCTTTTCATAATAGTATATTTTCTAATTTGAGTAATATTCTTAAGAAACACAATATTTCCTCCGTTCCACTTATTAAAAAAAATATTAATAGTATTGTGAAGCTTGGAAAGGATGCGGTAAAGAAATGTGATCGTGTTAATTCTGTATATATAAATTTCAATGCAAAGATTGTCCTGCAGTTTATATAGGCGAAACAAAACGAGCTTTAAAGGCTCGCTTAAATGAACATAAAAATAGAAAGACAAATACAGTAGTGTTACAACATAAAAAACATTTTGGTCATGATTATGATTGGGACAATTTTCAAATTTTAGATCATGAACCAAATTGGAGAAAAAGAAAAATTTCAGAAATGATCCATATACAATCCAATAATCATACTATTAACCGAAAGGAGGATAGTTTTTCATTAAATAAAATTTATTTCCCATTATTGAGACGATTGAATTCTTGTTAGTTTTATTGGCCTCTGATACTCGATGTGATTGTTTTTATATTTGTGTGTATATGTAGTAATCGTTGCCTTTTAAATTTTCTGTTAGTTGACTTATAAATATATATATTTATAAAATTGACTAATTTTAATTTTTGACATGTTATAAACAATCAATATGTTTTAACTTATTATGGTAAAAATTTTTTTTATGTATTTTTATGTTATTGTGAATCTCAATTTTGTTGAATAGTGTATTAAAGTGTGTTTTTAATAAACATTTTTAGCCTGATGAGGTTGGCGAAACTTGGCCAACGAAACGTCGAAACATTGGAAAAAAAAAGAATTTTCTTTTTTATTCTTTCACCTTCCTTTTGATCATTTATATTTGGTTTGTTATTTTGTAAGGACAAATAATGCAGTTGTCACTCGAAGCAGAGAAGAAAGTGATGAAGATTTAAATGTTACCGGCTCGAATACTAAGCTCAACTATCAGACGTCTTAGCCAATCAGTAGATTCGGTTAGTTCATTCTGGACTTATAGCATTCAACGTAGAATGTTGATAGAGGTGTAAAGGGAAGCGGAACTGCCAACGTTTTTGAGGGAAGAAGAGATCACCACTCTGATTTTGCCTTCTACTCAAAACATTTGTTTTATAATTTGTCGCCGAATATTCACGATTTGTTAACAAAATCCGGTCATAATTTTAAGTCTTATTATAAAAATATTCAATAGAATAATAAATCCTTTTGGAGATCGTCGGATCAATTTTGAGGTTAGCTGTGATACGTGTTCGGGTAATTGATTTAATATTGATGAATTTAATTTATTGGACCAAATCCGACAATATCCTTAGAATACAGTCACTCAGCGATTGTTAAGCTGAACAATAAGTTTTATTCAATTGTTTTATAATTTAGCCGAAAAAGGTTTCAGTTTGCGTATCGGGTATTTAATTATAAAATCAACTAATATCTGATTACGTTGAAATATCTGAGTTCTCACAAGTTGAAAATACTTCGTGAAGTTGTTAAAAATAAACTTAGGACATTTGTTTATTTAAATACTGCATTGTGATTCGGTTATTTTGAAGTTGTCGAAAAATTATTTGAATAATGTTATTATTCATATGGAGTTCGTAGTTAATGTTAAAACTTATAATTTAACTATCATAAAAGTTTGTATCAGATTTATTTTTACTGAAGAATGTTATTAACTCCCATAAAGACGAAATCTTAGATTAATTAAATGTTAACTATTAATTGAAAATGTATGTTGAATCATTTCTTATGCCTCAAACAATCCCTTTAAAATACCTTCTCCTCAAAAAAATCCTTGTCGAGTTTTGTTAGGTAAAGTTTAATGTTGTTCGAACAAATGTAGAGTTTGTTTATTGGTCGTGTTGCTAAGTTAGTTACGTAGTTCAGTGGGTTCTGTGGGTGAATTTCATTTGGTTAAGTCGGAAACTAGTTAAGTCAGTCGGTTCGTTAAGTAACTTTTGTTGAGTCGGTTATTTCTTAAGTTGTATCTTTAATTATGTTAAGTCAGATTTTTTTGGTTGTTAAGTCGTTAAGCGACTTGGAAAGAGGTCAGGCGCCCATTAAATTTCGGTTCGGTTAAGTTGAATAAATAAATTCTGTTTTGTCTCGAACATCATAAGCTTATTGTTAAGAGCTCAAGTGGCTGGGGTAACCGATAGAATAGAGTTTCTTATTTTAATTTTTAGTTTAGTCGATTTGGCTTGATGATTAATTTCTTTTGTTATTTAAATTGTTAAGAAATTCTAGTCGTCACAAATTATGAAGAAGTTCGTCACCTGATATCCAAAAAAATGTTGAAACTTCCTTGCTTCTAAAACGGTTGAAAAAGTATAAAATTCTGAAAGATGAAACTTGTTTCAGATTTTAGTTGATTGTATCCGATATTTATTTGACAACTACACTACCGTCATAATTGTTAGTCCGATCGATTGGAGCGGATCGAAAAAACACAACTCAAATAAAACCACGATATCTTGGTTAAAAATTAATATAGAAAGTTGATTTTTAAAAATTTGGAAAGCTTATTAAATTCTGCTTTAGAATACCCATTAGTTAAATTTTTTAAAAATTTCAAAGTGATTATATTAGTTGATGAGTTAGAAAAAAAAAAGTTCTCTAATTTTTCAATTATTATCGTTCACGAAATTCAATTCTTTGCCTGATGTAGAAAAATTGGAAAAAAATTGAAATTATTAATAATAATAATAATAATAATATTTGTTTTACTGTTAAAATAGACTACTTAGGCTTGGTCCAGATTACAAAATTTAAAAAATCTGAAAAGTCCTGTTTTTGCAATATTAGATTTTTTTGCCCAAGTGAAAATTACCTGAGTTACTCCGGTAATAGAACTGAAGTCATTTTCAGTCAGAAATACCTGACTCCTAAGTCACAAATTACAGCTAACCATTTTATATACATAGCAGAGATATGTTTGTTGTTGTTTCATCTTTGTCTCTCTCATGTTTTCAGTCTGCATACCTTATTTTGACGCACCAACCTGCTAAGTAAATGTATAGTAAGGTACCAGAGTGTCTATAGCCTACTTGTAAGGTAGACATTATAGTGTGACTTCAGTTTATTTAAATGGCCAACGAATTCTGATTGAGCCACATTTTTAAATTCAATTTAAATCTTCTTTAATTTGAGTTTCTATTGTTAATTTGAAGGTTGTTTAGTTATTCGGACTTGACTTCTTTATTTTTTCTGACATTATTTCCAAACCAACGAACCAAGTTCGCTTGAGTTTGCTCAAAGCGTTTAAAAGTAAAATCCAAAACATCATATATATTCTTGTTTATTTTGAGGTAAAACTAAAATATGAAAATGCAAGCCTTACTTTTTTTAATCGTCAGTGCAACGATTGTCGCCACAGGTATTTATTTTACTCTTAGAAATTTCTACAACCTTAATCTTAGCATTTACATTTTTGTATACATAATTTAAGCGTACAAATAATCTGTCTGAATATTAGATTATTTTGGTCAGTTTTACCATATTAACTCGTAGTTTTAATGAAAAATAATAATCTCAAAGGAATTGGGATTAAAAAATTATAAGAAACTACAGAAAAATCATGTCATACATTTTTTTTTAATCTTGCTTATTAAAACAGAATAAATTAGAAAAAGACAGCGTATCACCAAACGCTAAAAAATTCTACCCTCTTCCATTAGCACATTTTGGAAGAAATGCAAAATATTTATATGAAAAATTACTATTTTATAAGACGCCTTATAAAACAAATGGCAAATTATTAGAACCCAATTTAAAATAAGATATTTGTTGGACATTATAGTGACATTACACTTGAAACAAAAATAAGAATAAATAAGAAGAAGTGGAATTTGTTTTCTTTTTCACTTAAACAACTATTTACATACTACTGTATTCTTCTTAATGTGCCACATTATTTTTGTAAATTTAATAATTACTTTAACTTTCTGCAGGTGAATCGGTACTTTGCTACAATTGTGCAGAAAGAGGCCAAGAGTATTATCCTGAACTTGAGACGTGTATTTTGCCTTTCAGTCCTACTGACAATAATAAAAAGTGCCCGAACGCAAGATATTGTTTGAAAATTAGTGGTATCGGTGAGTATTATAAATTTGTTTTTAAAACCTATTTGTATTTAAGAAAATAATCATAACTCTCTAAATCTGAAAAATGGGGCATGCCCTAATTTAATTTGTACACATATATTTTATTTTATTTTTAAATTTAAAAATATAAAACATATATATTAACTCTTTTTAAAGAAAAAAAGTTTTTCCTTGACAAACCTAAGACAATTGCTTTTAAAAAGTTTCTCTATATTTTCCGTGCAATCTACACGTTAAACTGCACATATGTACCAAATTTCATCTAACTAGTTCAAATAATATGACCGCTAGAGGGGAGAAGTAATTTTTATTTTTGTAAATACTATCTCAAATTACATATGTATACCAAATTTCAAGTCTCTATCACAAATAGTACGGAAGTTAGAGGGGGTGCTAAAATGGACACGCATAGGGGGGGGGGTCCTTTCCTTGAGGAACATAGCCTTATTTTACTTAATTATATATTTTTACTCAAATTTGCACGGGTACGTAAATTATTATTTCTTGCTTTTTCAAAATATTTTATTGCATGGTTATATTTTTCTGATCTCTACCTCTGTTATGAGAAAAATTATTTATATTTTAAATTTATATTAATGACAATAAAATTGTAAAAACAGTCTATTAAGCTCTTGAAAAATTTATCTATTAAGGGCATGTGATGGATAATGACGTCACTAGTATAGGCAAAATTTGTCTGTAAACTTTCTCTTAAAATAATAAATATTTTGACACAAAACTTTATGGAATTACTTAAGATATCTTTAAGAAGGTCTCTCTGACACAAATTTGTTCAAATTTTGCTTTAAAGTTAAGTTTTTAAAAATTTATCTGATTTTTGAAAAATTAAAGAAAAATAATTTAACTGCAAAATTTGAACAAATTTGATTTAGAGAGACTTTCTTAATGATATTTTAAGTGATTCCACAAAGTTTAATGTCAAAATATTTATTATTTTAAGGGAAAGTTTACGGAGAAATTTTGCCTATACCAGCGACGTCATTCTCCATCACATGCCCTTAAGCTACGTTTCAC
The DNA here is from genome assembly GCA_037103525.1 of Ganaspis brasiliensis. Lineage (NCBI taxonomy): Eukaryota > Metazoa > Arthropoda > Insecta > Hymenoptera > Figitidae > Ganaspis > Ganaspis brasiliensis. Next base: position 663,878 of record JAZKLR010000546.1, read on the forward strand.
AATGAGGAGAGAAGGGTAAAATATCGTCTAAAATAGGACTACGTGGTTTATGGAAGACCCCTAAGAATTAAAAAGAAAATTACTATTTGTTAGTAAACAACAACAAATTAATAGTAAAAAAATACTAATTCATATTAGTAATTCTTACAAATGTAAATTAGTACTTTTTACTATAAATTTGTAGTTTTTTCTAACAATTAGTTATTTTTCACTGATTCTTGGTATGGTACAAATTTTTAATAATTCATTTTGTGGACAAGTTTTCATCATTCCATTAGTATACTTTTTCTCTAATTCAGATTAAAAGAGAAATCTTTTACAATATCTGAAGCTCTGTTATTGCATATTTCTATCATGAGATCTACATTTTTTCTTTTATTCAAAATGTTATAGAATAATCGTATTTTTGTTATTTGCAGAAGACAGAAGTACGATCGTAATTCGACGTTGCTCAACAGTTAATGATACCTACATTTCTAGAGAAGAAGTATATTTCGGACAGCATTTTCCACGGAATTTTAAGGCTTTAGAACATGTACACGTTCAAGGTGCAGGTACAAATGAACATGATGCTTACATTTGTAAAACCGAACTGTGTAATGCCGCATCACCTTCAACTGCTACAATTTCGTTTGTAATTTTGCTGACTACGACACTACTTTTTTTTTTTTTTTTATTCCTTAAAACATACTATTGTTAAAAATAATTTATTTCTTAGAACATACTATTGTCAAAAAAATTTCTCTTTTAAACATACTGACATTATAATTTTTTTAAAAAAGTAAGCAATTCAATTATCCAGGATTCATGGATAATAAATCTAACTGCTATTTAAATAAGATATTCCAAAAGTATTTACATTTGAAAATTTTTTGTAATTGATATTGTTCCTCAAGTAATAACGTTCATTTGAACTCTTATACTCATTTTAAAGTAATCAATAACAAGTTAATAAAAATGACTCATCGAAATCAATGTTTAGAAGGTTTTTCCCATAAAATTATTAGCTAAAAAGAAATTAAAAATTGATCAAAAGATGTCGAAAAATTTACGCCAATATTCAGACGTGTAAACTATATATATTTTTAATGGTTAAATTTTTTCTTAAACTTTTATTAAGAAAATTTTCAGACATGTTGAGAAAAAATTTCACAAGATTTAACGGTTAAAAGCTATTTTAATAATTGATTGTATTAACCAATATTTAACATTTTAAAAATATTCATTATTTTAAGAATAATTATAGTTTTAAGAGAATGCAAATTTAACTACTTTTGAGAAATTTTATTTAACGTAATCTTTTTCCTAGGTCCTATTTTTTAAATGCAACTTAATAGTTATTAAAATTTTAGAATCAAACGATTTAAGTAAATATTTTGTTTTAAAAAATAAATAATTTTTTGCAGTAATAAGAAAGTGGTGTATTCGTTATGGTTTCTGATTGTGATTTACAAAAAAATCTAATCAAAAAAGCAAAAAATAATTTTATATTTTTGATCTAAAAGGTCTACAACGTAGTTTTAATGTTTCTTTTCATAAGTTTCTTTTAAATGCTTTAAAATATTATAAAAATATTGTTGAAGATTCCGAATAAATATTTTTTCATGTGTAAAATTTGATTTGTGTTTACTTTTAGGAAATCTTGTTTCAAAACTATATAAGATTAAGAAGCGCAAGATTCTCCTTCGTTTATAGAACATTTTTGAAATTTTCACGAATTTCTTTTACTCGATATCAAGAAAACTTTCTTCAATGAATTTTCAAATTTTCTTCATATATAATCATAAACAAGAAATTTATTAAAAAACAACTAAAATTATTAAAATAGTAAAAAAATTTGGATTTTTCTTTAAGTTTAGCAAAATATCAAAAAAATTTTCGTATTAGGTGAAAAATGTTTTCTCTCTCTCTCTCTAATTGTTAACTTAGAATGGTTTAATGAAATACTAAAAAACTTACGATTTTAAAACTTGAAAACAAAGTAAGATTTAGTCGTTAGTTGATAGCCTTGTAATTCCCAATGCAGTATTTTTTATTCATTTTTGTAAATTCAACTTTTTAAGCCTGGATTACTATTGAAAACATAGTTCTTTCTATAAAATCAGGAAAAACTCTTCTATTAGAATTTTAATTTTATTTGTAGACAATTTAAACTTTGATTTAATTATTCTCTTTAAAAATTCTATGCTATACTCTAAATTCAAATATCAACTAATTACAGTAGGACTTATAATTTAAAAATATGTGAAAACTTGTTAAATTTGAAATTTAAGAAAAATCGCTGTTTCGACATTAAATTGCATATGTGTAAAGATAAGAAAATTAAACGACAGGTTTATTATAAAACCTGGAAAATCTTAAAAAGAATATTTTTGCTAAAATTCTGGAAAATCTGAAAAGTCAGGTTTTATTAAAAATAAATTTAAATAGGTAACTTTCATAATCGTTTGAATAATTTTCTATGATAAACGTAAAATTAGAGAAACTAAAAAAAACGAATTAAAGCTATTGAATCTTCAATTTACTTTTATGAATTTCTGCGAATTTAGACCTTTTCAAATTTTCTTCAGGTTTTAAAATTTCCTTATACTGAAAAAATTGTTTTTATGCAGGTGTCTGTCTGTCAGTCTAACTGTAGAATAAAAGGTTTTTTCCACAAAATAGATGAAAAGATATTTTTACAAATAGTTGACAAAAAAAAGTGATATAAAAGTTTGTAAAAAAAATTAGCGTGCAAAATAACTAATTTCTATTAAAATTTTTTTTTAAATAAACCAGTAATTGTTAGAAGTTTTCAAAATTATGATGATGATTATTGATGAATATAAAACAAATTTTGATGGTAAACTTGTTTAAAAAGATAGTAATTTTATGCGCAAACACCAACTGTTCTTTATAACTCCAAATGTGTATATTACATATATATTTTTTATAACTTCTCTATAATTAAACGCATTTATTTTAATTTATTAATGTTTAATTTAGTTTACACATACATTTAATATTATGTTTTAAAAATTATCATGATTCCAAGAGTTTTGCTTCCTTGAAGCCGTCACTAGATTGGTTCTAATTTCTCAACAAAAAGCCTAGCCTCACAGACGCCACCGCTAGAGGTCTCTTTTTGCTCTAAAATTAAACTAATCGCCTTTTTTGCTGAGTTATGATGCTAAATTAATAGTGTTTAGAATTATCTTTAGAGTATACTGTTTAATCTTTAAAGTTCTAATCTAATCTAATACTTTTCTTAGAAAACTTAAAAATTATATTTTGGTTCATATTTAAAAACAGTGACCTTAAAAATCTAAATCATAATATTACAAGTAGAAAGTTTGCATTACAAAGGTGTATTTAAGAAAGACCTGAAATCTAAAATCGTTTTTATTGATTTAATTGAACACCCTCCTACTAGGGAATGGCTGCCAGGGAATTTCTCGCGGGTAACCAGCTGGCAACGACAGCTTCTCATTTCGTACTGCCATCGAGACACTAAAACCTAGCTCCTCATGTCCCAACTATCAACTGCCGTTTTTCCCGAAAAGCTTGGTATAAGTTTTTACGCAACTTTTAGCTTCCAGATGTTGGAGATTTCGAGTGGATAGCCTGCAAAGTATAGCCTTCGATTGCTCGAAAAGTAAAGACCTTTAACCCAAAGGCTGAAACCCTTCTCAATCAATTTCCTTGCAGGCCGCCGCCTGGCCTCTCTGTGGCGCCTTCAGAGGGTTGAATGTGTAATGAATTGCTTGTTTAATTAATTACAACCCTTCTACGGTCAGACCAAAAGCGAGCCAGGCCAAGACGCATCCATCTTCACGTCAGGGCCTGTCCAAGAATGTTCCAGGTTGTTATCTTACTTCCATTCCTTCAGTGTATCACAAGATCGCAATTTCTGGTAGAATTGTCAATCAAGAGGTAATTTTCTAAAAGGTTTTTTTTTTTCTTAAAATTAAGTAAGTAGTTCTATATATTTTGAAAGTTTGGGTCTAGCAGTTTTTGGGGTCGATGATTACAATTCCGAAGTCAGATTTTAAAAATTCAAAATAGCGGATGCAATATGGCGGACCAAAAAATGAAAAAATTATTGTATATCAATAATTTTTTCATAACGCAGTCTTAAAAATGGCGTGATTCGGTTCTCTGTAGATAACCAGAAAGTTGCAGATTTAAGAACGATTCACTATGTGACGTCAGAGTGCAAACAAGTACAGTCCAAATTGCATGTCCCCCACTTTTCTACTTTTCTTGCACGCACTGTTTGACCAACAGAACAGAGTCGATATCTTTAGCGTGAGTAGTACCGCTTCAAAATCTAACCTGACCGTATCACTAGCGCGGCGTGTTGACAAGTTAAAAAGTGTGAGACATTCAATTTGGATTGTATTTGTGTACACTCTGACGTGACATAGTGAATCATTCTTAATTCTGCAACTTTCTGGTTATCTATACAGAGAACCGAATCACGCCTTTTATGACTTTGTTATGAAAAGTATCGTTCGTAACTGCGTGAACAAAGCAGTCGTTTTGAAACTCGCGCAATTTTTGCAACTCGTTTCACTCGTTGCAAAAACATTGCTCTCGTTTCAGAAACGACTGCTTGTCACGCATGTTACGAAATATACTATTAAAGGTTTCTAGGGTTGCTGATTACGAATATGGTGTTATATTTCAAACGTTATAAATGTCGGATTTAATATGGATGACTTAAAAATTAAAAAATATTTTATTTTTACATAACATGGTATTTATGGGTTTTCAAGGTCGCTGATTTTGAATCTGAAGTCAGATTTCATAAAATCAAGAAGGCGGGTCCAATACAGCTAACCTAAAAATAAAAAAAATCTGTGTTTTCTAATAAAAAATAGTATATATAATATTGTTTTTGGGGTCGCTGATTACGAATCTGTTATTGAATTTTAAAAATGCAAATTGGGTCATCCAATATGGTGATAAATGAAAAAAAGCAACATCAAAATTCAAACTGCCATAACTTTCACAATTTTAAATATTTTGAAAAATTTTTTGGGGTCAAATTTACCTCTTGTATAGAACTAAAATTTTGCTGAGTAGCACTAAAATTGAAGGACCCATTGCAGATTTACTTTTTGTTTTTTTTTTTGACATGTAAAGGCCCAGTTGTTACAATATTGATAAAATATGATACGATATTTTAATAATGAAATCCAGCATGAACTACATGATAAATTAGGTACTGAATTACTTGAGCAAACTTGATAAATTTGCTAATGATAATTAGAATGCTGAACATCAGGAACATTGGAAATTAGGATGATTTTGTAAACATCAGGAAGCTGAGAAGAGAACGAGAGAGACAAAGGTGCCCATTACTGTATCTAGGTATCTATATCAAAGAAGTACTTTTAGCCCACCCAAATGCCTCTCATCCTTTCATCTGGCATGACTCCCTTTAATTTTAATACCGAGCATCGTTACATCATTTTGGACCAATGGTTTATTTAAACTAAAGATCTAACGCGCCGCTTTTCGAGGTCGTTTATTTCCGACACCCTAGGAAGTATAGCACATTTTTTTCATGGCTTAATCATAAAACTGTAATTCTGTATTGAACAATTTTGAAATCTACATCGGTTAATTTTAGCATTTCAAAAATCAAAGTATTATGAAATGACATTAAAAATTTTTTAAAATTGCTAGTTTAAATATTTGTGTTATTTATAATGATCTAGACAAATTTCTTATAATATATTGCAAATTCATCAAATTGATCGAAAAATAATACATTTTGAAATTTGTTTTGCAAATTTAAAATATGCAATTGAAGATTAAAAATTTAAGCGAAAAATTGTTGGCGGGTGGTCTGCAGATGCCAAAACGGATGTGGTCAGGCGTCAGAGGGAGCAAATTCAGTTTAACTAAACCCAGTTATTTTTGGCACTTAAGTCATTTTAAATTATAAGAGCTTGCACCACCGAATCAACAATCCTTATATTTCGGATCGTACTAATCGTTTACTAATTTTTTACATTAAATAATCTATAGAATCAGAACAAAAAGTAGTAAAAGCTTTTAAAATTCTGCCAGGAGAAATGTAGAATTCATATTAAATCCGTATAAAACATTTTAGTGGAATCCAGATAAGAACCAGAAGGGACAAGACAAAATTTGGCAAAAATTAGGGTATACTTGCGAATAAGGAGGACTTCTAATTTTTTCATCAGCTCGTATACAAAAGAAATTAATATTTAAACAATTTATGAACAAATTTCTATTGTTATTTGTAATCTTCCGTAATTGTATGAAGTTCGGTAAATTGCAAAATTTGGAAAAAACTGCATCTTTCTAGATGTACTGGAAAAAAAAATTGTTGAATAACAATAATAATTTGTTTGAAAATTGTTTAAATAATAAGCTCATTTGTATTTCTTTTTGGTAATTGTGTAATATTTGTTTAGTTGCAAAATTAGAGAAAAAACTGCATCTTTCTAGGTGCACTAAATAAAAAGTTGTCAAATCTATAATAATAATCCGCAAGATTCATTCATTCTTTCATTCATTCTTTCAGTCTGTCCGCACTTGAAGTAAGTCGTTTTATAATTGTTTTGTTTTGCAAAATAAATGTTTTGACAGCGACCGTGTCAAAATAGTTCCAAGCTTTTTTATTTTTGACGGTGATATTTGTAAGTATTTAAAAAATAGTGACTATAGTCATTACTTCTATAGAAGAGGATTGAAACCAGAATTGCAAAATAAAGAAGATTGGTGTAGCAGATTGATAAGTTTTAAATAATGTTAAATTCAGTCAACTTTTTATTTTTATTTAGAAAATTGTTAATGAAGGTTACACTGAGAAACTTTTGATTTTAATATCTGCTTTATTGCTTATTATTATGTACAATAAAATTTAAGAGTTTAGGGATAATCGAGATGTGGTTATAAAAACTAATACACTGTTTAAGAAAAGACGTTTTAGATGCAACAGTTGTCTTTTTGATAAAAAGTAGTAAATGTGTTATATACTTCATATGACACATAATTATATTACCTCTAAAAAATTTAAGAGATATGAAAATAAAGAATTGCAAGAATTATAAAACGTGTGTTAGAAACTTAATAGCATGGGGTGCGCGCGCAGTAAAAAGAAAAATAGCAGTATTTGTTTGACAGGTCAGAGATACAGATGCAAGTTCGTCTTTGATATTTGTATAGTTACAGGTATTCTGTATCTTTATAGTGGTATTTGACGAAGTCTGTGTAACGAACAACCTATACTATGATATATATATTACGCACACTTTTAAGCCTTAACTACAAACATATATAACATTTCAATGACGTCGAATAATCGCGCGCGTAGCTATAGAAAAGAGTGTTTTAACTTTCCTTATATACTAACTAGCAAAAGTTTCATGTGGTTTGAGAAGTGATTTTTTACTAAATTGAAGTGAAAATGGTAATAATAATGAACATCTGTGTTCAGTATTCCGGATGATACGAAATTTTTCTAGAGATCGATTTTTTTTAAATATATTTTTGAATAAATATTGTGAAGTGGTAAAATAGCTCATGAGACATATGGCTGCTCGAAAAACTGTCGTAGAAAAAGTCTAATAAAATTTTAGACATGCCATAATAAATAGATCAAAATGTGTTAAAAATGAATATCGCTTTTTCACATTTACTTTTTTCTAACCTCAAATAATACTAATTCCATTTACATATATTAATTTTTTTTCTCACGAAATTACAATAATAGAAAACAAGGTAACACAATCTCTTTTTTTTAAAAGAACTATTATGATCGAACCTCGATTATCCCTAAATTCTTACGTTTTATTACAAATATAGAAATTGAAAAAAGCAAAAACTGTAGTTAAAAGTTTCTCAGTGTACATTTTTTATTATGGTGTGATATGAATAATCTTAAAATGAATAATAATTTTTTTTTTAAAGTATTTAAAATTGATTGTTTTAAACAATTAACTTTTCATTTTTAGAGAATTGTTAAAGTAAATTTATTTTTAAAGATTTTTTCAATTCAAAGAATATATATTACCAATATCTTATAAAAGCTGAAAATTATGTTAATTTCATAAACATCTCATTTTCGCATTATAAAAGAAATTTGTTTTATCATGTAGAAAGCAATCAATTCATATTAAAAAAATAAATAAATAATCTATTTCTTAAAAATTTGAAAATTGAGATAGATAGCAAAAAAAATTCTTAACGTAAATAAAAATATTATTTTCCATAAAAATAATTCTAAAAATTCAAAAAATAACAAAATGTTTACAAAAAAGTATGTTTTCGTTTTTTTTCTTGTGTTCACAAGAAAAATATACGTAGGATAGCCCTTTTTTCGAAAGTCAACATTTTTTAGATTTACTTTAGAACGCTAAAAAATAACTTACCCACAAGGACAGCATTTTAAGGGCTTGCAGAATTACGTCACTGGTATAGACAAAATTTGTCAGTAAACTTTCTCTTAAAATAATAATTAATATTTTGACACTATACTTTGTGGAATTACTTAAAATGTCATTAGACAGATCTCCCTGACCCAAAAATGTTCAAAATTTGCCTTAAAATTAATTTTTTAATTCATCGAAAATCTGCTAATTTTTTAAAATGTTAACTTTAAGTAAAAAATTAAACAAACTTGGGTTAGAGAAACCTTTCTAATGGTAGTTTAATGATAATTTAAGTATTTTCACAAAGTTTGGTGTCAAAATATTTATTATTTTAAAAGAAAATTTACTGACAAGTTTTGCCTATATCAGTGACGTTTTTCGCGATCACATGCCCTTAATAAATAAATCTATAATTTTTTCTATAATTTTTAACAGTTTTCAATATACAATTATTCTTTTTAAACTTTATAATTATTCTTTAATTTAATTAAATTATTTTGATTATTTTTGACACTTTTCGAATTTTTCTTTTAATTGTCAATTATTTTCCTTATTTCTCAATTATTTTCTTTAATATTTAATTATTTTAGTAATTTAGTAATTTTTCTTTCAATTAGCAACTGTTTTTTTTTTAATTTCAATTTAATTCTTTAATCTTCAATTTATTTCTTAAACTTTGAATTATTTTCTTCAATTGTCACTTGCATTTTTATTTTTTAGATATTTTATTCAAACTTCAATAATTCTTGCACTTTCTCAATTATGAAATATTTTTGTGAAATTTCAATACAATTCTTTAATTTCCAATTAATTTCTTTAATTTTCATTTAATTTCTACAACTTTTTCCATAAAATTTTTATTAGTTTTCAATTGACAATAATTCTGTTTAAGGGGTTATACCACTGTAGAATTTTCAAAAAATTGATTTTTGTTTTATTAGCTTAAAAGAAGCTTTAAACCCTCTAAAATACAGGGAAAAAAGTTTGGTGCCTGTTTTTCATCAGATTAAATTTTTCAACAGCTTTGCTTGGTGCTACGAAGCGTCTCATGCAAAACATGCTTCGGTAGAACGTCCTAATGACGCCATTTTAAAACATTTTTCAATCAAAAATATTTTTTTTGTTCACTGTAAGACATACCTAAATACATCCTATAATATAATTATTTTCTTACTTTTCCTTCTACAAAAAAAAAAAATTCGCAAAAAAGAGCTTAATTTTAGTCGTCAACAGTGGTGTGACGCCAACGCGTTTTTCTCGAAACACATTTTTGCAAATCTGCAAGCAGTATAACTCAAACAATTTTTATTATTTTAACTCTCAATTTTTATCATTTATTTAAAACAACACTCCGCACAGAAATACGTAGCCGATTTTTGATATTTTATAATTTCGATTTTTTAGACACAATTAAGTGCTCATTTTTTTGGTCAAAAATTTGACTTTTACTTTGAATTTTCGCTAATTTAACAAAAATGAATATTTTTAAAATCCCCTACGTATTTCTGTAGCCATTTTAATGTAAATTAAGAAAAAAAATTTATTTTGTTACAGATTAATTTTTACACCCTGTGTACTGCTTGCAGTAGAGCCATTTTTAAAAAAACCGTCTAACAGAAGTTGCTCTTACGCCGCCATGTTGTTTTTTTTTTAAGTAAATTTTTTTTTCTAAACTTTTAAAGATGTCTAACAATATCCTTAAAAAGAATTATCCTCCTTCTGTCCCTTCTACCAAAAAAAAAAAATCACAAAAAAACACTTTTTTTGCCGTCTACAGTGGTATAACCCCTTAAGGAGGTTTATCCAAAAAACTAATTTCTACAGATTCTTATAAAATTTCAATGACATAATAAATGCATTACTTTACATGTACTGTTATAATTTTATTAAATTTTACCGTTCTGTTTTTAAGATATAAATTTATAAAGTTGGGACTTTTACATGGAAAAAGTAACAAAACGCGCAAAATGACTATATTTTGATTAATTTAAAAAACACAGTTCTACACATTTTTTTAAAAAACTAATATATTTTAAACTGTAATAGAATACAGCTTTTACAATAATATTTCATTAATTTACCGTTCCGTTGTTAAGAAAATGTTATTTAAGGGTAGAAATCCTTCACTTTTTTAAAATAATCAGGAATACAAAATTTTAAAAAGTTGTAATTTTCAAAAAAAAAATTTTTTTCAATAATATTTGTTTGTGTAATGATTTTAACTACAAGATACTATAGAGAAACCAAATTATAAGACGAAATGGAATTAAAAAAATATTGAGTATCATGGTCCGATAGAATGAGAACCGCTTGAGGGTATAAGCGTCCTTAAATTATGTTATTATTCTTTAATTATATTAAATTATTTTGTTCCGTTGTTGATTATTCACGCCAGTTTTCAAATTTTTCTCTCAATTGTCAATTATTTTATCCTATAATCTTTAATTTATTTCTTTAATTTTTAATCTTTTTCTTCAATTCTAAGTTATTTTTTAGATTTAAAGTACGCTTTTTAATTATTTTCTTCAATATTAAAAAATTATCGTCTTGTTAATGTAATTTTTTTGATGATCATTAAGGAGGATGGTGACCAAAAGAAAAATGATAAGATCATTCTAAAATTAATAAGAATAAGTTTTTGAGAATATTTGGAAGCCAGAACAATTTTGCTTTTATTTTTTCACTGTCCCGTTTTTAAGAAATTAAATAATAAAGTTGCAGGTATTTACATGGGCTCTTATGGATAGGACTCTGTCAAGTTTACTATTTTTAATATAACTTGTGATAACATGATAAACTATTTTTTAAAAACTTACTGTCGTAAAGTTCAAAACTTCTGGAATTATCAGCAAAAAAATCAATGAAATCATCTGTTTCATTTTGGAGAAATAAAATAAAATCTGACTTTAAATTAATGACTTCCTAACCTTTTTTTTATCATAATAAACAAATCAAAACAAATTCTCTTAAATCTGGCAACGTCGCAAGTTCACTTCATATGATTTCGAATCTGCGCATATAAATTCATGTGTGAATTGATTGCGCGGGAATCAAGCTACCTATCAAATTCAAATCCGAAACAGTGTAACCAACATTGTATTACTATAATTTCTAACCTCACAAACAAATTTTCTATCAACATTTTGAAGACAATTGAATGATTTTCTTTAAATATATTAATAAAAGAAAATAAATTAAAGATATTAAAAAATAATTTTTGATGCCCAAGATGTTAAATATCCTTAAATGATCACTAATTGAAATAGTTCTATTTCTACTAACCATGTAGTAAAAAATAACTATGTATTAGTTAAATTTATTTTTGGGTTATGTCAAAATTACTTAAATTTTAGTAAAATTCTGTTCACTAATCCAATTAGTCAAATTTTAATTATTTTTTAGTTATATTTTTACTTATAATTAGTCATATTTTACTAATAATTAGTTATTTTTAACTAATTGCTGAAACAGAAACTCAGGCACTATTTTACTAATAATTAGTTATTTTTAACTAATTAAAATTTAGAGTGCTCTTCTTTTATCAATTACTTCTTTTTAATTTTTAAATATTTTTATCAATTTTCAATTACCTTCTTCGATTTTTCAATTATTCTCGTCATTTTTTAACTATTTTCTTCAATTATCAATTATTTTCCGCAATTTTCAATTATTTACTACAATTTTTAAAATTTTTAATTTATAGCAACAATGCAAAGTTTGTCGTGAGCTTGGGCGCGCGTTAATGTTTCTGGTAACAATAATAATTTGTTTAAAAATTTTTTTAATAATAATTTCATTTGTCATTGTTATTGTATAATGTTTGATTAATTGCAAAATTGGGAAAAATCTGAGTCTTTCTAGGAGCTCTTAATAAAAAGCTGGTAAATAAAAACAATAAATTGTTTAAATTTAAACAATTTTTTATTAATATTTATAACCATTTTATCTTATTATTTTAAATACGTTCTTGATTTAGTGCAGAGTAATAATAAAAACTTTACAATTTTTTTGAAGTCCGAGACTCTCATTGTTAACTTTGGAAATGTGTTTCAATTTACCTCGATACTAGGTAAAATGAAACGCGAGGAATAGTAATTATAGATTTTGCAAATTTTTTTTACAGACCCAAATAACCATTTAATTTTATTATTTTTGATTTCAGTACTACATAAAGTCAGCTATCTTAAATTATAAAGCGCATAAAAATTGGACTTTTTTATGACTTATACTTGATAATGTAAAAATCGTTTCAACTCACTTCGGTCTCCCCAATATACTAAACATAACGTTTCATGAAAAACTTTTTAAACTTTAGCAATTTTTTGAAAGTGTCTCACAACTGGACACAATTTTTTTTTGACAAAAAAGATGTGCTCGGAATTTGATCATAAAATTTGTTGACACCGAATTTTGTGGAATTACTTAAAATATCATTAAGAAGATCTCTCTAACACCAGTTTGTTTAAATTTTGCCTTTAAATTAATTTTTTTAATTCTCCGAAAATTAGCGATTTTCTTTATATTTGTGACAAAATGTAAACAAACTTGGGAAATAAAACACTAATTATGTATTTGAAAATTGAAAATAATAAAATAAGGAAACATTATATCTGTAGGAAAATATACTTTTATATTATTTGCAAATATTTTTGGAAGATGAAATGAATTCTAATAGCATTGAAAATTATAAGGCAATAAAATGAAATTTCATTATTTTGTAATTTTGAAAAACTCTTTAATTTTTGGAAATAAATGAAAAAATATTTTCCTTTTGTAAGAGACGTTTTGATTAGCTTTAGACGTGATAAGGAAACAAATTGTATTCAGGACATTTGCCATTTCTGTCATTATATTAAAAAAGTCGAGGTTTTAAAGAAGAAATGTAAAACTTTATTTACGGTAAGCATTACCGAAGTAGGATGGTACTCAGTTCCATATATATATATATAACTTTCTGTTTACTGAATTAAGAATCAACATACACATTCGGTTTAGAATTCAGCCGTACAACGTTTTGAATAACATAAATCAATTGCCCCATAAACTACACTGCCAGTAAGGCAATGCTATATTTCAACTTGATTGATGATTCAATTTTGAATTTTATTCAAAAATTGTTACGAACTTCGAGAAGTATATAATTCAAAAATGATTTTCAGCCAAATGTTCTGAATATGTGAGTCACTAGTGGATGGTTAGTCCTACGTAACTCCTGACTTAGTCTCAAATGTTAGGGAGGTAACAGAGTACCGGTAATTGTATGTCTCGACGGAGTCGGAGCTAAGGAGACTCTGAGATGGTGCAAAGTTTGTAGGCGGTAGCTACAACATATCTCCGTAGCCACGCCACAGCCCTTTATCAATGCTATGCTCTCACCACGGTTATAAATAATGGCAATTGCGAGAACTTAGGTATTCGGTAACACCGACCGGAGGGAACCGCACACGAGCTATTCTAACTTGCAGCAGTGTGAGAATGGTTCCTAGGGTGCCATACGAATGTCCACGAGCATCTGAGATCTAGGAACATCTTGCGTGCCACATGCATAATTCCACTTAGGCAAATTACCCACTTTTTGCCAGTTTGAATAATTAAGAAACTTATTACGCTCTATATTACAATCGCGTAGTTATTAATCGCATACTCGTGAATCTTCAAGACCATTTTCAGAAAATGGTATAGTGGCATTCCACGTGACATTTCCATTCAAACCTTTTTTTTGCTTGGAATAATTTTTTTCTGATTCTTTATGAAAAATAAGACATTACGTATTTTTTTACTTTTTTTTTTTGGAATGGAAATTTAACGTTTTCAGAAATAGAGTTTTTCGGCCTAAAAAGTGGCTTTTCTCAAAACCGAAGTTATCGGTTTTCGATTTTTTTCTTTTAATACAGTTACAGATCAACGAAGAAATGTTTCTCAAAAGTCTAGGAGTGGTGTTCTTTAAAATTTAAATAATATTTATTATCATTTGTCTTTACACAAAGTTTAAATTATGTATTTCAGAAATGAAACAATTTAACTTGAAATTTCCTTTGTATTTCATTTCCTTTGTTTTGTGACTGAATAAGGTTACATTTTTTAAAAGTGTAAGAGTAAACCAAATAAATATAAATGTCACTTTTTAGACTTAAATTTAATTTTTTATATATACTTTTTTTTGAAAATACATGATTTTTTATAACATATGTAGAAGTTTTAGAAAAAACTAAACAAATTTTCTGCAAACCATTATTTCCAATTTTCTAACAATAACGAAGAAAAACGCGTGTCAAAAGTGCTCTATGCCTGAAAACGTTAAACTTCATAAATTCATAACTTCTGTAATTTTCATTCAATAAGAAAATTAAAAACACGGATATCCTTATTTTTAATATAGAATCAGATAAAAATTATTTCCCTCCAAAAATTTTTCTGATTGAAAATATCACGTAGAATGTCTTTATTGTCTAAAATAAATTATATATTATATTATACATTCGTGGTGAGAAACTTTCAAAACGTCTTTTTTATTTTGTTATGATGATTAATATTACATTTTTTGACTGTCACAATAGTAAATATGTAAATATTTTGGTGAAGTAAGTGTCCGCTGGTAGGATTCCTTAATATATGACTAATGTTCGCAGTAGTTTTTGTACTCCAGAATTCAATTTAATATTAAATTAATAAATCTGACGTCAGATTACGTGAATGAAAAGAAAAATATTGTGTTCGGCTGGAAGAATTTGGTTCTAAGATTGCAGTCTTATTTTATTTGTAAATTTAACAATAGTTTTAAGCAACTTGAAAATTAATATATAATTGTAAAAAGTATATAAATTAAATTAAATAATTTCAACTATAAAATTCCTATATCATGAATTCTCATTTAATATTTATAAGGAAATATCTGAAGCTTTTTCATAACATTTTTCGAATGTGCCTCTAAGACGTTTCCACTCCAAACATGCAAGACGTTCCTCAAACGTTTTAAGAATATTTTTATTACGTCATAATTGAATTTGATAAAAAGCGAATTTAAACATTTTTTGCATAAAAATTAAATTTTTTGTTTTGTAAATTTAAGAATTTGTTTAACTGGGACTCGCGATTTACGTAGTTTCTAGTATATTAATAACTATAAAAAAATAAAATTGCGGTTTTCAAAAATGTCATATCCCCTTCACAGAGGGCGCAATACTGAAGTAAAAACTGTAGACATCATAATTGACCAATTTTAAAAATTCTTGTTTCATTCCGTTCCTTGGAAGTTTTTTCAGGTACTCTAAACCTCTAATTTTTTAAAATTTGAAAAAACGAAGAAAGCTTTTACTATGAAAAAGTGAGAAAAAGTCATTTTTCAATCTTAAAACATTTACAAAAACCATAATAATAATTATTATGAGTAAATTAGAAGTTCAGTACGTGAAGAAACTTTCAGAGAACCGAATGATAAAAAAATTTTTAAAATTGGTCAAAGGGTTCTGGAGTTATGATGTCTACCGTTTTTTAAGTGATTATTAAGTTGAGCCCTTTGTTAAGGAAATATGAGAACATTTTTTAAAACCGCAATTTCATTTTTTAATAGTTACTACACTTGAAAACATGTAAAAACATTTACCTAATTACATATTACAACTTCTGAGACAAAAAGTAATTAAAAAATCTTCTATCTTTGTCCTGAAAAATTTATAAGACTGCTTAGACAACAACAGCACAATTATCTAAACAGAATAATATACTTAAAGTAATATTTAAGAATTTCATGAATACTAGAGGGGTGCAAAATCATAATTTTGAAAATCAACTGATTCTTTATTTAACAATTTCCAAAAAACAAAATTGTAATTAAGTAATATTAAAAAGACTTGCAGGACTATCTTTTAAATTTAGTTAAATCTTTTATATTTTCATCTCTAATGAGAAGGTATTGTGCTTTTTGAATTGATCTTTGGATACCTCTAATGCTCATTATGTTAACTAATAATTAATAAGTAATTATTATTGATTAAAATTGATAAAGAAATTTTCTAATGCTTACAGTGATACTCACTGGTCTTGGATCGGGGCTCGCGTGGCCCATCGACAGTCACCTTTATTGCCTTAGAATAAGTCGCTACTTGTGGAGGTGTAGTCGACACTGTTATCGTCAATGTGAAGCTTTTCCCTAGAACAACAACATTAAAAAAATTAAATTAATAGTGCTACTTTTCATTTTAAGTGACTACTTTTAATGTCATACAAGTAAAAACGGCCTATTGATCAACATTTATTTATTTAAGGGCATCTGAAGGACTATGTGACGTTACTGTCATAGACTAAATTTTTTCGTTTTCTCTTTGCAGAATTACTTAAAATATAATTAACAAGGTCTGTCTTTTGTTTCAATTTTACCATAAAATTAATGTTTAAAACTAAAAATTTTCCAAGTAGTATCAATTTTTCTTAAAACTGATTTTAAGGCAATGTTCAAACAAATTCGGGTCAGACAGACCTTCCTAATGATCTTTTAAGTAATTGTGCAAAGTTTGGTTTCAAAATATTTAGAAATTTATGAAAAAGTTTACGGACTAGTGGTGCTCTTTTTAAATTCAAATAAATTGTAACAGCATCACATACGCTACTATTTTATTTCTAAGAAAACAGACTATAGGAACAATTTAGTTTGTTTTTAAGAATCGAGAAACGTCAGCATTAAAATCAGAAGAGGATTTTCGATTCTCGGGCTTTATCAGCCTCAAGAAACAAAAGTTCATATATTTCGAGCTGGCAATTACCAAAAACTCTTTCCTCAGTGAAAGTAATTTAACGTTTTCTTTTTTAAGGAACTAGACAAATTACACACGCGAATAAACTTTTCTCTCAGATCATTAGTGTCAAGTCGAGAAGCAGGTTTCATCTCTTTCCACTTCCGGTCTAGCTCTACAAAATACACACTCATGGCGGAAAATCTATTTTTCACAGCCATTAAAGTTCGCTGCTCGAAGGGCATGTATGTGCTCATATTATCCAGTTGCGACGTGCCAAAAGTTCGTAAACGCGGTTATCTCCGGAAACTCTGTTAACCAAATTACAGTCGGTAATGTATCGAGGGGGTGCAGTGCAAAAGGCCTCGGTACCTGGCTCACCCCTTCTATGATTTTTGGTACAAAAGCAGTGGAAGAGTTGAGGGTGGAGGCAGGCCTTCTATAAACAAAAAAAAACCTGTTAGCGAGAATAATATGTCGCTAAAAAACTGACTATGCCACGCAAAATGTAGGTGGCCAAGAGGGGTACACGCAGAGGTTCACCGCAATTCCACCCAGCCTCCTCCTCTGTTCATATGCTACATCCACATTCGCAACCCAAACCTCCCCCAGTTACGCTTCTCATTTCCTCGTTACTTCTCTTTCCCACATAAACGAAACTATCTCTCTCTCCTGCAGTCAACGAGCGTGAAAACGAAATACCGGACAAAACAAAACCAACACTGACATGCAAATAATCTGGGTTATATATAAGCCTAGGTTGTTTGTAAAATTACTGTGATATGTATGGATTTTTGTCGAGAATAATTTTTCTGATGAATACGTGATTTGTCGATGTATCCTTTTAACCCATTAACGCCCAAAATTACAAAAATCTCAGCCTCATTTTGGAATAGTACTGCACATAGAAAATTTTTTTATAAAATATGGGAATATAGTTTCTTCATGTTTTGGACATCGCTCCACAAGATTCCGTAATCAGATTACATTTTTAACTAATAGGAAATCCAATATGGCGTCTTTTTTGCAAAATGGTACGAAAAAATCGACACTTTTTTTTCTGTAATCAAAATCTCTAACCTAAAACGTCTTTCCAGTATGCAATAAAGTGTCACAAAATGGCACAAACTGTTCATACTTCAAAAATATGCATTAGTCATTACATGAAATTCAAAATGGCGGATGTTGCAAAAAAAATTACAAAATTTAATGCATGTTGGACCAATGCTAATGTTTTTTATAAAAATTAATCAAACTTTAATATACAAGGGTTTTTTGGGTCGCTGATTACGAATATGTTAATAATTTTTAAAAATTTAAATTGTAAAATCCAATATGTCAATCAAAAGTTTTTAATTTTTTAAAAAAATAATGAAACTCAATATACATGGGTTTTTGGGGTCGCTGATTACGAATAAGTTAATGATTTTTCAAAATTAAAAATAGAAGATCCGAAATGATCAAGACTGTCACAGGACATATGATCAAGACTGTTATGAGCCCTGAAACACAATAAAAAAAAATTAAAAAAACACAAAAAAAAATTCAGGGCCCCCCACTAAAATTTTTTTTTATTACTTATCTCAAATTCTAGTTATTTATTTAATTTACAATTATTTTCATCATTCTGCAATTATTTTCTTTTATTATAACTATATGTTGTAATTTTTTCAATTATTGTTAACAAACTAAAATTAATGTTTTCATTTTTTCATTATTTTTATAACTTTGCAAATATTTTCTCGGATTTTTTATTACTTTTAGTAATCTAGATTAGTTTTCTAGATTTTAAAATATTTTTCGCAAATTTTAATAATTTTCTTCAGTTTTCAATTATTATTGTTATCATTTTGCAATCAATTTCTACAAATTTTAGTTATTCTCAAATTTCATTCCTCAATTCAATTCCTAAATTTTCAATTATTTATATAGTTTTTCAATTATTTTTTTTAATTTTTATTTTCCTTTATTCTTTTACAATTATTTTCTCCACCTTTTAATTAGATATAGTAATTATTTTTTAATAAATTTTCTAAATTCTTACTTATTATCTCAAATTTAAGTTATTGCATCCACTTTTTAATGTTTCTATCATTCTCAAATTTTTTCCTCAAATTTTAAAGAGCCAGTATCATTTTGACACAAAACTTATTTTGAAGATTGCTATATTGTACAGAATGATAATGTTATTTTGTACAACTGCTAAATGTTATTTTGTACAATTTGAAAAATGAATTTTTTATTTTGTACAATTTTTTAAAATAGCTAAAAATATTTGGGATTACAATTAAATACATTTTTTAAATAATTGTGCAGAATAACAAATTCATTTTTTAAAATTGTACAAAATAACATTTAGCATTTGTACAAAATAACATTCTCATTTTGTACAATATAACAATCTTCCAAATAAGTATTGTGTCAAAATGACAATAGCGGCTTTAGGGGGGGCGCATCCAGGGATGTAGACGTAATATAGAAGAACATTTTTGAACTGTCCAGGTCAAAAGATAACATTTTTTAAATTCAGCTTAAACTTTGCTAGAGTGTTTTCACAGTTAGTGAAAGTGTAAACACTAAATTTTTTCAAATTTCATAAAATAGTTTTTTAGTTACAGTTTTAAAATTTTGATTTTTTTTAATTTATTATATGTCTAACCAGATTGCATTATATAGGGTCAATTTTTAACTTTTAATTTTTTTTTTCATTTCTATTATTTTTAATATTTTTATATTATTTTGAATCTTTGTTGATTAATTCCGAAAATTTTAATAATATATCTGAAATTTTCATAATTTTCTTGAATAAATTTTCGATTATTTCTATAATATTTTAATTATTTTTCTGAATTTAAAATTCTTGAAATCATTTTGTAATACTTTTACTTTACAAATATTCTGTATTTTTTAAAATTCTTGTTTTATGATTGCAATTAATATCTACAAATTTTAACTATTTTTATCATTTTTCAAAAATTTTCTTCAACGATTCTCATTATTTTTCAATTTTTCCTCTAATTTTTAAATTCCAAATTTCTGCAAGTTTCAATTATTTTCTTTAACTTTTTTAAATTAAACTTTTTCCGTTAATTTATTTCCTTCAATATCAAATTAGTTTCATAATTTGTTAATTAACTTTCAATTTCTTTTGTAATTTTTCAATTATTTTTACAAAATTTTAGTTTTGTTTTTTGTATTATTTTTCACGTATTTAAATGATTTTCTTGGATTTTCAATCACTTTCTTTTACATGAAATAAATTTTGTAATTTTCTCAATTTTTGTTCTTAAATTTCTATAATTAACTTTAGTTTCCAATTATTTCTATCCTTATTTAAGTAGTCTTGTTTATCTCAATTATATTCTGTAATTTTTACAATTATTTTTTCACAAATTTTTATAAAATACTTCAATTATCAATTATTTTTATCATTTTTAAATTAGTTTTTGTCATTTTCACTTATTTTTTAATAAATTCTCTAACTTTCTTTTATTATTTATCTCTAATCTCAGTTACCTATTTTTTCAATTCAGATTTATTTTTATTATTTTGCTATAATTTTCTTTTATTACAACTAATATAATGTAATTTTTTCAATTATTTTTAAAAAACTAAAATTATTGTCTTAAATTTTTCATTATTTTTATTACTTTCCAAATATTTTCTCGAAGTTTTTATTACTCTCATTATTCTTCCATTAGTTTTCTAGATTTTAAAATATTTTTTTCAAATCTTAATAATTTTCTTCAATTTTCAATTTATTATGGTTATCATTTTGCAATCAACATCTTCAAACTTTAGTTATTCTTAAATTTTATTCCTCAATTAAATTCCAAAATTTTATATTATTTATCTTATTTTTCAATTATTTTCAATTATCTTTTTGCAAGTATTTTTTCATTTTTTAATTAGATATATTAATTTTTTTTCAATTTACAATCTAAATTTTCATTTATTATGTCAAATCTAAGTTATTGTATACACTTTTCAATGTTTTAATAAATTTTCAATTAAGTTCGTCAATTTTTAATTTTTTTTTAATTTGTAGTGAGATTTACAGATTTTATATTATTTTGATTATTTGTTTATTAATTCCGAAAATTTTCTCGAAATGAAATAATTTTTCAACTTTTGCGTTAAAATAATTACGATAATTAAGAAACTCTTTAATTTAATTTTGTTTTTTTTTCTTTTCTCCCCCCACCCCTCCGCCGGTCAATACTAAGTGTGCAGATGACAAAAATTTCCAAGTCGCCGCTTCTGATTAAACATATTTTTTAACTTTTATTTTTCTAAGTAATATAGGGGTGGGGGGAAGGTAATATTTATGTCGCACCGGGCGAAACATTCAAAACATTCGATTTTGAATCTTTATTATGAATTGATAGAATTTGAGTTGCTCTTTCACATACAAGAATTCATTTAAGCGTCACATATGAGCGATTCATAAGGGTACATACAATTTTTAACAGCATTGTCCGCTTTTCCCCCACTACCGTTGATTTTATTTTTAAAAAACATAATTTTGTAATTACTATCTTGTAGGAAATTATCTAGCGCATCTTTTTTCATTTGGTAATATTTTTTCTATCTCTTACCATTTTTGAAGAAAATTAAAGAACTGAATTTTTCTGAAAATCATATTTAATTAAAATTTCAAATACAACTCTTTCCAAAATGAAAATTTCTTAATATTTTATTCGAAATTTATAGGAGTTATAGTTTAAAACATTCTTAAGAATGTTTTTTTTAAAAAACAACGAACTACAATTTTTTTTCTTTTATTAAGTCATAGAGGCACTGATAATTTATTATTGTGTATTAAAAATCTTATTTATTAACATATTTTCGTACTTTAATTTTATTTACATTACTAATTGTCTTGCTTTCTGTATTTATATTTTGATGATTAAAGCCGCTCATGGGTTATATCTCTCTCACTTTCTCTCTTTATATTATACTTCTGTCTTAAGAAACGCCTGTAAATAGAAAATACTGAAAATCATTTTTGATGTTTGTGATATTGAATTCGTTCTTTAGTTCTTGTTGTGTTGTTCGTCAGAAGAAGTCGCAGTGTCTGTCTTTTTAAATAAGTTTTTAAGTTTTTAAATAATATAAGAATGCAAGTATTAATCAAAAGTACCGTCATTCTTCTAGTTTTATTCCTTGTGAGCATTGAACTCAATTGTGAAGAAACTACAAATGTCAAAATTCCTAAAGTGTTAACAAATGTCAGACAGGCATTAAGTAAGTGTTATAGAAAATTTTGTATACTGATTTGAAAAGTAATATTAACAATATTATTTGATTAAAAGCATTTTAAATAAAGAATAAAAAAGACATTGAACTAAAGTAATTGAAGAATAAAGTAACAGAAGACATGCAAGTACTCATGTCAATAAATAAAATCATTTTTTAATATTCTTGAACTTAGACTTTTTTTTATTTTAAGAGAAATATTACGGAAAAAATTTGCCATTATCGAATACATTATTTTAGATTGCGTTCCCCCAAAAAATAAATATTCATATTTACATAAACGCTATTTCAGAATATTGCACCAAGACGGAAAGATCACCTGATGGGAAAATTATTTCAATAAAATGTGCAACAGGAAACAAAACTTTTGACAACATACTTGATGCATACAGTAATTCATAACAATTTATTTTAATATAATAAAGTCACTTATGTTAATAGAAGCAAGCAGTTAAGGAGAATGTAAAACCCCCGTCGGAAAAGTTTTAATGAATCTTACACTAGAACATAATATAAAATCTCTACTTAAATTTTAGTAAATATGTTATAAAAAAAAATTTGAAGTATGAAACTACACGTTAGTTTGTAAATATAATATATTAAAAGCAGATGGGGAAAAAAAGGGTAAATTGACTTATGAAAATAAAGTTGGCAATTTACCCGTCTCTCTCCCGATAGTATAATTGGCTCTCTAAAATTTAATTAAAGATTTTCCACTAATAAATTAGAGAAAAATGGATTGCTATTCAATAATACAATATATTTCTATTTTATAGTGAAAAACAACTAAATAATAGTAGAAAATTACTTATTTGAATAAAGTAAAGTATGTATCACTTGAATCAGTGATGTTTACTTCTTCAATTAGTAATTCTTTACTAAAAACAGGAACATCTTTTACTATTTTCTAGTAAAGTTCTACAGAATTTTTCCGAAACCCTTCTACCCTTCCACATCTAACAGTAGTAAAAAAATTGTATTCAAGTTCAAAATATGTAACATGATCTCTGATTCTTTACGAATTTTCAATTTTCAACGTTTTTTTGTTTTGTTTTTAATTAATCAATAATAAATTTATTTTATTTTCACAACAGTTGATAAACAACAATAATAATTTTTTTAAACCACTTAACAATTATTAGGACTGATTACTTTCTAAACCTGAATACGTGATTTTCTACTAAAGAATTAGCGGAAAGTGAGTTACTATTAAATAGGAAGAATTTTACTAATTTTTTAATCGATAAATATTAATTTTTATTAGAACCTTATTAAGACCTTACTCCAATTTCATGTATAAGAAAAAACTAATTGTTAATCCGTTTTGAATTAAAGGGTGGACCATATTTTGAACTCCAAATTCTACTTTTGCATATTATTTCGAAAATTAAGAAATGAGCAATAATTGCCTTAGCCCAAATAGAAAGGGGATCGGCTCTTCCGATAGCAGCTTTATTAACGTATATGTGACTATATCTTTTTATGTAATAGAATGAATAATTAGTTTTTTTTATTTTCCACAGCAAGTTGTATTAACGATATAAAACAAGGTTTTTCTTGCAATCTACGAAATGAAGATGAAGATGATGATTTTAACTTCTGGTATGACTAATTTTGAGAATGTTCCTAAAGCAAATTTTATGTTGTTTCTTTGACAAATGTAATTGCTAATAAATCACTGGTTCTTAAAAAATGTGTTGATTTTCTTTGAATTTTTAATTTCAAAATGTTTTGCAATTAGATAGACCTGAATTTTTTTAATAAATTATCAAAGTAAGGTAATGGAACCAATAGTCGATCAACATCTTGAGATAAAAAAGTAAGATTTTTAAATTTTATTGACTTCATAATGATTGTACTTTATAGTATATATTTTTTAACAAATCTTTTAATGGTAATTTCACTCTTACAAACTAATTTTTTAATGTAAAAAATACTTCGTATTTTTGTATACTTTGTTTATAATTTTTATTAATAAAAAAATTTTTTAGTTTCTGATGAGGATAGCATAACTGCCGAAACGTAAAAAAAAAACACATGTGTGTTTTATTGACTCGGACTGATTGATTCATTTAAAATAACTTAGTAAAATTGTTTTAACACGAACCAACACAGAATATACATATTGAGAAAGGATTTTTACCTTATACGGAATTTGTTGAAAATATTTTAAAACATCACAGACTGTGATTTGTCAAAACGCTTGCTGGTCCTATAAATCAGGGACAAACTAAATAAAAAGTGTAATAGTGAAGATTAGAAGCTTAAACTACGAAAATAAATATAGAATAACATTGAGAAATCAAAACAAATTACTAAATTAAAATAAATTAAACAAGTAAAGTTTAAATTAATCAAGAAATTGGAAATTTTTTTTGTAAAAGCTGTTTGTACGTTTTATTTAAACCATCGAAATATACTTTAACATTTATACTATTCGGGTCACTGTTAATAAAAATTATTTCAGGCAGAAAACGTTTCCTCTAATCACGTTCGTAGTCTACAAATTTATTATTTTTATAGTCGAATTTATGATTATTGTCAGTACAATTCCCAAAGTTGTCTGTATGCTTGTCCTATAATATTTTTAATTTTGCTAAAAAAAAAAAGAAAAAAAAATGTCGTTGTTTGTGACAATTCGGAAAACGTGTAACTTTTAAGATCAGATTTATTGACAGCATTGCCAGCATTGATTTTATAGACAGCAGATACACGAAAAATCAAACCGAACCATTAATATATTTAAAGGGTGAATTGCTCATTTGATGTTTTGTGTTTTTTTGCCATCTTTATAGACATATAATGAAGATATTTGAAATGAGCCTGTCGACTATTATTAAGAAATTCGAAAAGGGTTGTAAATTAAAGAAAACAATTGTTTCCACCTTTTTTTCTTACACTGAAAACTTTTATGTATTAAAATAATCTGCAGCGCGATTGTTTTAAGCTAATTTCAGATTATTAAAATTCTATTTGATGTAAAAAAAAGAGCGTTGCAGATTAATTTAATCCAAAACAATTTTCAGTGTTCGTATGCCTCGAAAAAAAATTTAATGTTTTATGACTGCGCTTTAAAATGCATGAAAGATTTCATGTATGGTTCAATCTTTAGTTTAAAAATTTTTTTAAAAATGGTTAAGTCTAGTATTTTTGTTGTTGATTATAATAATGAATCAGTTCATTAAGGTAATGTAAGAAAACTTAATTGATTAGTCTATTTATTAAATTATAATAAATAAATTTGGAACATTCTAAATTTGAAATTTTAATAATTAAACAAGAAATATTGACGTTTAGAAAATTGACATTTTTGTATCAACGAACACAAATTTTTGTGAAGTCGCACACCAGATATTTTATGAGCTTCCCTCCATAGTCTATTTTTGATTAATTTATTCACAGCTTACTGTCAAAAACCAAATTTTAATAATTCACAGATCAATCGTCTATAATTTTGATACCAAAATATTTTGGTATATTGATTTAATAAAATAATAAGAGTCAGTTATGATGCATCACCAGTCAGTCATTCAAAATTTATACTATATTTTTATACAGAAGATAATATTAAGAGCATTTTCTATCATGAGAATAATTAGTGACAAAATAAATAGATTTTGTTGAAAAAGAGAGTATTTATCATCGTAGATGAAGATTTGGCATCAATTTAAAGTTACTTGATGCTCCTGGTGAAGAACTTTCTGCCAATTTGAATTTAATAAAAAAAATTTTCAAATTCATAATCTTCATTTAGTTATTTAAGTTCTGTGCACATTCTGACTTTAAATTTAAACTTTATAGAAACGAATCTCATGACAGATAAAGGTCGATGAAACTATTTTTCAGCTTATATGGGGCATTCCACGTGACATTTTCATTTAAAATTTATTTTTGCATGGAATAATTTTTTTCTGATTCTCTATGAAAAATAAGGAAACACGTATTTTTTTATTTTTTTATTGAATGAAAATTGCAGAAGTTATGAATTTTTGACATTTAACGTTTTTTGAAATAGAGCATTTTTAACCTTCGTTTTTCTCCGTTATTATTAGTAAATTGAAAATAATGCCCTGCATAAAGTTTGTTCAATTTTTCTTAGATTTTTTAGACATGTAGTAAAAAATAATGAATTTGCAACAAAAATACATGAAAAATTGAATTTACGCCTAAAAAGTGACTTTTCTCAAAACCGAAGGTCTCGATTTTCGATTTTTTTCTTTCAATGCACTTACTGATTAATAAAGAAATTTTTCTCGTAAGTCTAAAAGTGGTGCTCTTTAATGTTTTCATCATATTTGCATTTATATAGTTTACTTTTACATTTTTTTAAATTTTAACCTTCTGTTACAAAACAAAAGAACTGTTACACACAGAAATTTGAGAGTTGAAGTTGTTTCATTTCTATAATTTATAATTTAAACTTTTTGCAACAAGGAATTATTATAAATCTCATTGAAACATTAAAGAGCACCACTTTTAGACTTACAAGAAAAATTTCTTTATTAATCAGTAACTGCATTGTAGGAAAAAAATCGAAAATCGAGATCTTTGGTTTTGAGAAAAGTCACTTTTTAGGCGTAAATTCAATTTTTCATGTATTTTTGTTGCAAATTCATTATTTTTTACTACATGTCTATAAAATCTAAGAAAAATTGAACAAATTTTATGTAGGGCATTATTTTCAATTTACTATTAATAACGGAGAAAAACGAAGGTTAAAAATGCTCTGTTTCAAAAAACGTTAAATTTCAAAAATTCATAACTTCTGCAATTTTCATTGAATAAAAAAATACGTGTTTCCTTATTTTTCATAGAGAATCAGAAAAAATTATTCCAAACAAAAAAAAAATTTTAATGAAAACCACACGTGGAATGACCCATATGTAAACGCATAAGGTGGGATGATTTTCAAATTTCCCCTTCTCCTAATTTTGATAGGCTAATTCGCATTAGTATCGACTGCGCAAGCAGTGCGTCTGAGAATATTTTAACTTAAATACATTTATTTTTTGAAAAGCGAAAAAGAGGAAAAAATTTTTCTTGAAAATTTATTTCAATAACCTTCCTCTGATCATTTACTGTCTTATCGAATACAAACATGGAAGGAAATAGACGCAATTTATTAAATACATTTTATATGTGAGAGTAAAATTCAATCCTTGGAAGGTCGTAAAAAACATAAAATACGTAAAATTGGTTTCTGTATTTATTTATTTGGTCATTGCTACGTTTCGATGAACTGTTGTGTCATCCTCATCAGGCTAATTTTTACTATTATGACGATTTAATATTTGATTAAAAAGAATTTTATTTTATTTTAAATTTTGATTTATAATTATGTAACGCCGAATTTTTAATTGAGGTAAAAAAATGTTAATTATTTATAATTTGTGTTTTATGTGATTAAGTAACAATGCAATTTTTAAATCTTGGTGTATTTTGTATTTTTTCAAAATTAGCCTGATGAGGATGACACAACAGTTCATCGAAACGTAGCAATGGCCAAATAAATAAATACAGAAACCAATTTTACGTGTTTTATGTATTTTACGACCTTCCAAGGATTGAATTTTACTCTCACATATATGTATTAACACGGAAGGGAATTTCTTTTTTACTAATTAAAATACATTTTATTTAATCAAATATGGAGGAATGCCAATAAATCTCTTACAACAGCATCATGAACTTTTACTACGAATAAATTTTTGTTAATGTTTAACTTTGGTGCCTAGTTTTTTCAAAATCTAAATTATTTACTCTTATTCCTCATACCTGGAAGTATGAAGTAGGTCCCTAGAACAGAATCGTATTCACAGTGAACATCTGGGTGTATGTTTCTTTACAACGCCCAGAAATTGAAAATTCTAAACTACCATTTTGCATGTTTTAGCAGACGGTAAAAAGCTTTAAAAAGCTGTAAATAAAATCTCAATACCACTCAGGAGGCATCAACATCAAGTTTCAGAAGTACCGGGAATAATAACGGCGAGTGTCGAGCGTGGCCACACCGTGGTTCGCCACGCGAGATTCTCATTCCCCGGGGCTTCCCCTCGTTTACGAAGCGAGTCACGCCACCCTCGAGTCCAACCAGCCTGTCTGCCTTTTCACCTACTGCTGCACTCGGTAGGTACACGATTGTGGATAAGGTTGGGTGGTAGCTAGTACGTGTAGGTACACGAGTATCACCCTCGGTGCCAGCCGCTGAGGAACCATTAAAAGTCTAGTTTCCCTCTTTCCCGCTTCATCCCTTACCCCTTTTACCTTTCTCTTCTTGGGGGTTGTGTAGATTTTTAAACGCTTAACACACGGTGCACGTTGTTGGTGATCGAACCCTGCATTTCCCTCTTGTTTTACACTTTCTCATTCTCTTGACGTTTCTCTGCCTTTCAACTAGGCAGTTCCGTTTCCAGTTGTCGTGTGACGAATACAAAGCGCCAATATATCGAGAAGACACAGTGTTCGCAATTTGTCAAAACATCTTTTAAAATAACGCGATGTATCGAAAAAACATAATAAAAGGATCTTTTTTAAGAAATAAAATTACTGCGAAGGGTTTATTGATGTGATGTTCAATTTTAAAGGTTGTGACGATGTTAATCGTCAACATTTATATTTTATTTCGTCTTTACTAAGAGATCTTTAATTTACTTGATTTCGTAGTAGTTTATTGAAAGTGCCCGTGGTTGAATTATGTGATACGAGCCTGGGAGCCGAGTATTGATTTTTGCTTGTCGATCCGTATATCTCTCGTCTTTCTCTAGATCAGCTCTAGACATTATTGTCGTTCTTCGTTGAACTCATCACTTGCGATTTGGGCAGATCAAGTTCACGAAATGTAACGAAGGTCAGCGATCATCTGCCTCATTAGAAATAGACTTACGGTTATCAAAGATTTGAACTCCGTGGCAACATTGGTCTGGATTCCTGGTCACATAGGCATATCAGGAAATAAAGCAACTGACGCCTCTGCAAAACTTACAGCAACCACTGTACCAATATTCAATATTCCTCTCCCGCACTTAGATTTCTTCTACTTCATCAATAACTCCCTTAATCAGAACACGCACAAATACTTCCTGGAATCAGGTGAAGCCAAAGGTGTACTATACACTAAACTGTATTACAACCCCTCGAAAAAAAACCCTGGTTCCGGTCACTACAACTTAGACGGGAGTGGGTGGTATCTCTTTCCCGGATGCGTAGCGACCACTATGCTTTCGATGCAAGCCTAGCCCGAAAAAACATTACCAAATCAGGTAGTTGCCCCTGTGATCCGAACACAGAAAAGAATTTGGACCATGTTTTATGGGTTTGCTTCAGATTTAACAACCAAAGAAACCACTTCCTTTTAGCATTTTCTAAAGCGATGAAATCACCGCCTCCATTTTGTAGTTACCAATTCCTTGTAAATCCTTCAATAAGAATCATAACTCCAGTTTCCCAATTTTTAAATAAATGCAAATTACACATATGATCATTAAATTTAAATCCTCCTTTCATTTTTTCAACTTTCTGCCAATTTCCCTCCTCACCGTTTATACCCGATTATCCTACCTTTCCTACTTATCTACCTACTACCAATACGGATAGAGCATCCCAACCTTTACGAGGCCTAACGACAAATGAAGTATATACACTAAAAATGCACAATTATACCTGGTCATGGCATTTAATATACGGCGCAAGTCAGTATATTGGCAACGAAAGAACGATTAGAGGAAGAAGAAAATCAGCGAGAGGATCCGAGTTTTTCTTTTAGGTGACGCCTTTTCTTAGGTGCAACCAAGAGGGTATGTGATTTCCCAGCGACTGAAGAAATAAGACGCGGCAAGGGAGAAGAAGATGTGGAAAGGGAAGGATCGCGGAAAAGAGGATCTACCGGTCGATTTGGATTCGCCATGTGCTTGATCATTCATTCACGTGTGGTTAATGATCACCAAATTATTGTAGCCGTGTGCTCTTTTCATTATTAATTATCTTTTTGCTGACTGTCCGGAATAGTGATTTTGGTTTGGGGCTGTAGTGGGTTAACTAATGCTTTCAAATAAACGAATGATAATAGGCTTGCGTGTATCGTTTGAATTTGGAAAGTGCGATCATTGACGATTTTTTAGGTGTGAGATAGGAGAAACCTCGAGGAGAGAAGCCTGTTTAGTCTATTATTAAATTTCATAACCAAAGCAGTGATATTCACGAAAAACATATTAAATTGAATCTGAAAAATATTATTATTATATGTAGCGTGGCATTTATACATGAGTACAGAGAAACCCGTCTAAAATTGAGCAGAGCAATAATTGGACGTGGTAAAGTTCATCTTCTTTTTGAAGACAAAGACATAAAATAATCTGGTCATTGGAGCTTTTTGAAATATCACACGCTGGAGAATAGTTTTCAATTGGTCGTTTTCTTTTTACTACTGACGCTTTTCACCTCAAGATTCCGATGACAAGTAGCAGCGAAGAAACTACTTCATTTATTTTGACTTCGCCAGATATATGTAGAATCTGGTAAGTAAGTATTTATATAATTATTGTTATACCCAATATTTTAATGTAAATCAATGTGTAGAGTGAATATCTGAATATTTTAGAAATAATTAATTTATTAATACCCAAGAATTTATAATTAAATCAGACGACTGTGACTATCATTGTGCCAGTTTGATAGTCATATTTTTAGACAGACGAATTTTATATTAAATAAATTCGTGATATTTTGGTCATATATTTTGTTTGTTTACTTATGATAAGTTGTTGATATTAAAAAATTTGGGAGTAATTTTAAATGTTCATTTTTTATAGATATTCATATAAAATCAAAGATTGAATTTATTATATATATAACTTCAATAATAAGATTAAAGAATGTCAAGCTTGTTCTCATTGAACCTTCTTTTGCAAAATTCGTTGGTAAGTGGTTTGTATTGAGGGAGAACTGAACGAAAAAATGTTATATTTGTACAGTAATAGTAATTAGGTGATAATAATTTACATTAATCACAAATTATTTAAAACTTTAAAAAATGTTTTCCCGTGATTGAGAAATAATTTTTAGTTCTGCTAGAGTAATTTCCAACCTTTTCAGAATTATTATATCCATTATCCAACGTCTCTCCATATCTCTGTAGAGAAGAGCGCGCTGCAGGGACAATTAATTAATTTCAATTTTCCCTCGAACAAGCAGCAACTGCTCGATTATAGTTTGATGTCAAATTAATTATTGTTCGAATGGCTCTGTCGTGTATACAAGAGCTCGTCACAATAAAATTTTTTTTCTGTAAAACTCGAAACTGAATTTAAAGAGCCCTTGAGACCGTATAATGTAGACTGATCGATTTATGAGCAGTTATCTATAGGTAACCATTTTTACTTTAATGTTAAATTTAATTAATAAACGTTATTAGTTTGAAACGGTTTTTATTAAATCATGTATATTAAGAAAAGTTTTTTCAAAGTATTTTACTCAACTTTATGTCAAAGTCTCTATAAAAAACTCTTACGAAAGTGGAATATTGTAATCAAGATTTGTAGGAGAATGATCCACTTCAAGTTCTAAAACTATATAGTCTAAATGATCCATCTCGTTAAAGAGCTTAGAACTGTCTAGGGTGGAATTAATCTAACCCCTTTTGATAGGCAACTCCAGGATGAATTTTGACGACATGCGTTGTATGTAAGTGTGTCTAAACTTCTCTACAATCAATATTCTGTTGTAACAAATTTTGTTTAAATGATAATTTCACTTACTTTTTTATAAATAATTGTTTTATTGTTCGAATGGCAGAAATTCTTACTATGTATTTGATAGTTTTAAACTTTAAGGATAACATA
This sequence comes from Ganaspis brasiliensis, assembly GCA_037103525.1. Taxonomy (NCBI): domain Eukaryota; kingdom Metazoa; phylum Arthropoda; class Insecta; order Hymenoptera; family Figitidae; genus Ganaspis; species Ganaspis brasiliensis. The sequence continues at coordinate 696,092 of JAZKLR010000546.1, forward strand.
ATTATATAGTTAAAGAAACTATGATTTGTTCCATTTGTTGTTTTTAGTCGTACGAATACAGTCCTGCGTAAAATGCATGAAGTTGTACTGTTTATTAAAGTATAATCTAAATTAGTAAGAATTAGAAAGTTCTCAAACACAATATTAATTGTATAATAAATTCTTAATTTTATTGTTATAACTTCTGTCTTTTATCTAACATGTATTTTATTCCCGTGAAATTCTGTTGGTTCCATCAGATAGGTTCTGACTTAATACACATTTCAATGAATTTGAATTAATTTTGGATGTACGTTTCAAGAACAGCCAATGACAAAAATTCTTTAAAAATCTTTAAACTAATATAGATTGCTAAACAAAATTGAATGTTTTTAAAAATATGTGTCTAATTTGAGATAATAATAAATATAACAGACCTACTCACACTCATGCATCTGGACATTTGCTAAGGAGTGGACATTTATGTATTTTAGCATGTGAAAATGTATTTTCTAAAATTCATGACACATAACAATATGACCAGTTGAGCGTGAATCCGATTCTTCAAGCGACTTCTCAATTAATGTCCATCTATATTCGTGAATACTATCGTCAAATATAATCCTCACAATACCTTCATTAACTCCAAAAAGATCATAACAGTTTATCTGGGTCATTTATTGTTATAGAAAATCCAATAATTGTGCATCCTTTATTGTCACAGTTAAACAGGAATCGAAAGTGGAAAAATATCTTAATTTAACATATTCTGCCAACTAAAAAAAATAATTCTAATAATTTCAAGGTAATTGATAAACTCTGTAACGATTTTATTATTTATCAAGATGCTTAAAAAATCGAAACATTAAAAATAAACATATTTAATAATATTATATCAATAAAAAGATTAACAAGTAAATAAATAAAATATTTTATAAAAACAAAAAACAATAACAAGTGAAAAACACAGAAAATTAAATATGTGTCAAGAATAATTTATTATAATTTCTCCGTTCAAGTCAAAATAACTATATATAAATTTATCAATTAGGTTCATAAAATAATCACATAAATCCTGCGCAGGCTAATCGTTTTTCAAAGTTATAATTTTGCACACACAATGCACACTAGTATTTAAATAAACAAAATATAAATGAAACGATACAATTAACTTAAATAGATAAGTCGAAATTAGTTTCTTTTTAATATGGCGATTCGATCAACATATCCAAGTTTTACAGATAGATATCTACACGCTCTCAATTCAACCCTTGGTTCTATATTTAACTATGAAATTTTAAATAATAAAATTTAAAAAATACTCATCCAGATCAATTGAGGTGTCGATGGAATATTTTATAAAAGATGTTCTAGATTGAGATCTTTGGATCCTTTTAGGAACAATCATCTCGATGTGGGCATCCTCGAGTGATGCTATCCATTCTATCCGATCCAATCCTTATCTTCCTATTTAGTTTGATTTTAGTTTAAAGTAATTCAAATTTGGGTGAATAAAACGGCCACACTTTATAAACAAAAACACAAAAAATTTACTTTATATTCACGATTATTAAAACTGACAAGAACCAATAGAAAGACAACAATCCTACCTTTCCGTGTCCTCGGCCGGCACGTGAGAGCGTAGCCGTTGATCAACTCGATCGCCAAGGTACGAAGATCGACTGATTACTTTATTATCCGAATTTCTTCGACCCGACGATCAAATTAATCACCGAGGAAACCCGGAAAATTGATACTACCTTTAGAGATGTACAGTGACGACGAACAGGTAGCATCACTCAGGGGTTTACTTCTACTTTAATTTAATTCAACACAAAGTGTATCGCTAGATTTTTCTTTTAAGGCCAGGTTCCTCCAAACAATTTTCAAAAAATTGAAATTTTTTTTCTCCCGTAAATTGCTAAAAAATACTCTTAGAAATAATATAGAATTAGTCCCGACGGTCCGCACGACCGAGAAGTAGGTATACAAGAGGGAAGAGCGGAGCGCGCCAAGCGATAATCGAGCCGAGCTTGAGTCACTAAAGCGTCTAAAGAGCACAGGACTGCAGCAAGAAATGCAGAAACTTATAAAAATGACGCCTATGAAGACCAGGAAGAAGTTGTGTACGCAGCCGGATTTGATATGTGAAACTCTTATTTATAAACTATTGCACTTATCAACATAAACCAAACGGCATTTTACTGTTACAATGTCTCTCTATGGTCGGTGCAACAACCAAAAATATTCATTGTTATTTAAAAAAATTATAAACAATTAAAAGTGAGTAAAAGGGTTAAAAATTAAAAAGTCCGCCATTTCTTTTTATTTTTAAATGTTTCATTGTAGTACCGACTATAGGCAATGTGATACAGAATAAGAAACCATTTTGATTTTTGCTTCTAGATGATTCGTTGTTGAGTTATCGTGTTACCCAGTAACAAAAGGGACGTGTTTCAGCAGACATTTTAGGAGCCGCCATTTAAAAAACAAATTCAATTAGTATTTTTACATGACTTCTAACCTATAAAAACTTGGATTTATAAATATTATTTTTAATATAAATGAAATTTGTCTGAAAAACCACGTTTTTTGGAAGAACCTGGCCTTAACCAGAATTAAGACTGGAACTTAATTTGATGACTTAGCATTAAATTCCAAATACTGATCAATTTGTAGATTTTAATTTTTTTTTATATTTCGAAAGTGATGAGAAAGATTTGAAAGGTCCTAGGAATCCCTTTTCCTCAAAGTTTCGAGGAAACGCGTCAGTCATTTGTCTGGGATTAGCTCTCAATTGTTTTCACTGAGTATGGAATTAACATAAGCTAGGATGAAGGATGTAAGAGAAGTCTCTTCTGACAGATCCTTCGGTTCCTTAACTCCTTGATTATTCTCAGGGACTATCGTGAATGCGTAACGATTCTCTTAACCCGACACGTGATGCATTTTCACAGAGCTTAAGAAACATTCTCTTCCAATATAATCAATTCTAAAATAAATTTAATGGGGAAGTTAAACTGGCTTTGTTTGCATTTTAACTGCAATTAAATAAACTTCATTTACGTTTACTCGTAAATTACAATGTTTTTATTAAAATCGTAAAATTTCAATTCCAACCATTTTATTATTTAATGAAATAAAATTTATACGAACAAAATTACAAAAAACCTTTGATAAAAGTTTCTATTGAAACTATTCTATAGTTCACCCAATGTTAACCATTTTTAAATAAACAAAGAGAACACCAATACAATTTTAATCTAAAAGTCAATGTTTGATTGAGCTAAATTTTAGCCTAAGTGACAAACGAAAAGTTGAATGTAATACGAAACGAATGAATACATGCTGCGCGAGCTGGTAAATTTAACTAAACTTGAAGGGTATATTTAGGATGTACGGCAATAATCAGACTAACAAAGTGAAATAATTTATCCTCTGTAGGAAGTCAAACTCGCAGCGACGTCGAAATTTCGGTGCTAATAACGTTAATTAAAACCCGCGCCTGAAACCTCAATTAATATCATCGTCCCGGTCCCGCTTCTTCACTTGGAACCGCTTCTTCCAACCCCTTTCTTCTTCGAAACTAGCAAGAGCTAAAGTGAAACCATCAGTGGTGCTGGTAGTGGTGCGGACAAATAAAACCCATTACCCACTCCTAATTCTTCAAGACGTCGCAGTTTCAGCCTCAAACCCTAAACCCGTCCACTGTCGGTAAACGACTTTTCTCCAGAGGGTGAAAAGGGGTGAAGGAAAAATAAGGGTGACTCAAGTCGTCCACGACCTACCCTACTGCGAAGGAACATTCTTTGAACGTCTTTCCTTATGTCTTAACCTTCGCCGTCTTTTGCCCTCCTCCCAGCCTCTATCTCACCACTCCTATCATCCTTATCCTCAATTTCATCCCCTTAGTGGAGTTCTGTCAACAGAGGGGTCGCGGCACGACTTTCAAGTTTTATGAATGAAGCTACCTTCTATTAAGCCACAAAACACCGGGTCGTGGTTCTGCGGACTTCTCCTTTGATACTTGGGAATTCCCTGCTGAAAGGGGAATCCCCGATGAATTGACAAAGTATCAATGTCGAATTTTTTATTGAATTTAACAGTTTTCGTGATGCAGATAAATTTTATTTAAATACATAAAAAATATTCTCTTTGTTACATCCCTAGGTAAAGTTTTAACTTATTCATTTATAATATAATATTAATAAGCAATCATCCTTAATTATTAATTTTCAAATTGCTTGGGACGCTTGGTCATATGGCTAAGGATAAGATAAGGAGGGACACAATGCATTCCTAATGTAACGTTCCGTACGGAGTGGGAGAATTTTACTTGAACGCAAATTGTCAACAATACCAGCTTGAAAAGCAAGCGTCGACTGGCTACGCCCCTGAAAGCTTCACATATTACCATAGAAACAATTATAAAATGGATTCCGTAAGATCTGATGGTTTCAATATGGCGGATGTTGTATCGCAAACCTATTTTGCTATTTTTTCTTTTTATTAAATTGTTGCCAATATATTTTAACAGACAATTATTAAAAGGCCAGGTTACTCTGAACAATTTTGAAAAATAAAAATTTTTTTTTTCATAAATTGCCACTGTATACTCTTAGAAATAGTTTAGAATTAGTCCCGAAGGTCAGCAAAACCGAGAAGCAGGTATAAAAGAGTGGGAAGCAAGGCACTTTGCTGATAGGGCCAACAACAGACGTGTTGATCGAACTGAGCTAGAAGCTACTGAAGCGTCTAAGGAACACAGAACTGCTTTAAGAAATGCAAGAATTCTTTAGAATGATGCTTACGAAGACGAGAAAGGAATTGTGTATGCAGCTGGAATAGATATGTAAGTAAAATTCACTTTGTACGATTTTTTACGAATAAAAACTTTGAATTGATTTTTCTCCGAACCACGTTATTTCGCATGCATGACACTCTCATTTCAAAACTATTGCACTTATCGATATGAACCAAACGGCATTTTACTCTTTAGATGTCTGGCTATGGCCTCAAGCAGAACCAGAAATATTCATTATTATTTAAAAAAGTTATAAACAATTAAAAGTGAAAAAAAAGGTTGAAAAAAATCGAAAGTCCGCCATTTTGTTTTTTTTTTCATTGAAAATGTTTTATTCTGCTTGAGGTCATAGCCAATTCAATACAGAACATGAAACCGTTTTGTTTTTTGCTTTCAGATAATTCTTTTCCAAGAAATTATGTGATCCATCTACGAAGTAGATAACTTTCAGCAGCCATTTTCAAGACCGCCATTTTGAATAAAAAATTTTAAGTAACTTCATGTATGTACTATCATATGGGGCAAAATTCCTGAACTGTCCAGGTCAAATATAAAATTTATTCAAACTTTGCTAAAATGTTTCCATTGTTGGTGGAAGTGTAAATACCAAATATTTTCAAATTCCATGAAATAGTTTTTGTGTTACACAGGTTTAAAATTTTGAATTTTTTTAATAAATTTAAAACAATTCAAAATTTTAAAACTGTGTAACTCAAAAACTATTTCATGGAATTTAAAAATATTTGGTATTTACACTTCCACTAATAAGGGAAACATTTAAGCAAAGTTTGAATGAATTCTATTTTTTGACCTGGACAGTTCAGGAATTTTGCCCCATATAAAAAAATGTATTACTTAACATTTTTTGTATTATAAATAAAATCTATTGAAAAAAATCACGTTTTTCAGAGTAAGCTGGCCTTAACGAATAAGAGACTCAAAACCCAAATTAAAATATTTGAAAATCAGATCTATTTTGGACAGGAAAAATTATTCCAGATAGTTCTTCAGTTATTTTAGAAATTATAAATATCTATTTAGAAAAGAGTCACTGTAATTCAGTAACTTATATTATTAGAAGTATTTTGTATAACGAACATTTTGAACATAATTTAATGAAAAGTGTAGCAAAAGTTTGAAACTTACCTCTTCCACTTCTACCGACGAACCTAAGATCGTTGAATTTAGCTACTTGATTTTTCATCAAGGCGGTGGAGTTTCGAAGTTCAGCACAACAATTCTCGTCATTTCCAGCCCTAACAGTTACCAAGGTCCCGTCCCCAACTTCGCCAAGGGCTACGACCTTAAATGCCTGCGGAAGTGTCTTGTTCGACCTCCAATGAACCGGTAAAACCGTGCAGACCAAATGAGGAGATCCTAATCAAACAAAACAATAAAGAATGTTTGTTAAATAAATAAAATAACACTTATAATGATTAATAACATTATAATTATTTGCATAGTGCAAATAACAAGCAGCTAAAGGAGTTGAATAATATAAATTTACACAATTAAATAAATAATTTTTTTTTATTAATTATTTTTATTTAATAATGATTTTTGACATTAAAAATTGTTAAAAAAATAATTTGTTTAAACAATTTGTTATAAACAAAAAAAAATAATAATTATAAAAAATAATCAGCGCCAATCGATTATACGCGAAAAATTACTAAAGGAACAAGTGTAGCATTTTTTAATTTTTTACTATATTTGTTATAAATAGTAGATAAACAATAACAATGACCTTGAACCCATCTCAGCCCATACTTAGGGAAATATGAATATCAAAAAAGTGACTATGGGAAAGAGGACCGCTGACAGAAAAATGATTTTTGACATTAAAAATTTGATTAAAAAAGTAATTTGTTTAATAAATTTGTTATAAACAAATAAAAAAATAATAGAATAATAAAAAATATTTATAATAAATAGCACCAATCGATTGTACGCAAAAAATTACCAGAGGAACATGTGTGACATTTTTAATTTTTCACTAGATTTGTTATAAATAATCTTTAAACAATAGCAATTACTTTCAACCCAACCTGAGCCCATGCTTTTGGAAATTAAACAAATAAACAAATTACTTTTTACACAATTTTTAATGTTAAAAATTATTATTTTGTCTACGCTCCTCTTTCCTGTACTCTCTTTTTTTATATAAATTTTTCCCTAAGCATGGACAGAGATGGGTTCATAGTCATTGTTATTGTTTATCGATTGTTTATAACAAATGGAGTGAAAAATGAAAAAAATGTTACACATGTTCCTTTAGTAATTTTTTGCGTACAATCGATTGGCGCTGTTTATTTTTTATAATTTTTATTATTTTGTATTTGTTTTTAACAAATTGTTTAAACAAATTATTTTTTAAACAATTTTTAATGTCAAAAATCATTTTTTGGTCAATGGTCGTCTTTGTCGTATTCACTTTTTTTGATACAAATTTTTCCCTAAGCATGGGCGTTAATGAGTTAAGAGAGAAAAAGGTTGTGACTGAATAATTTTTATTTTAAAATTCTTTAGCATTTTTCAAATAATTAATAGATCTCATAAATTAATTTTGTTTATGTTCAAGAACTTTTTAAAACATTTTCGAGCAAGTTCGCAGATTGAAATAAAACTTTCCAGTTTTAAATGAAAACAATAGTCAGTTTATAAAATATTTTAAACGAAAACAATAAACGGTTTATAAAATAAAAAAAAATTTTAACAATTTGTCAAAGCAGGAAGACGCCAATTCAGCTGAATGTTGAGAAACGTCATATCTTTTTCCAGTTAATAATAATTAAAGAACGTGCCATGTTTTTTTCTCAAATTTGAAATTTTTTGTTTATTTCATCATCACAGAAATGAAACACAGAATAAAAATCATTCAAATTTATACTTTAATTTTTCAGTTTTAATGTTCAAATTAAATTTAAAAATAATTACGGACGTTATCTGAATTTTTATAAGAATTTTGTCAACCTAAAATTAGAAATAAATTTTGACATCTGAAATTATAGCTTCTTCATTTTTTAACTAAAATTGCGCGTTTCACAGAACGCGGTTCCTAAATTTGAATTAGCTTCTAACTCTCAAACAATTTCTAGAACTTTTATTAGACATGTTTTTTTTCTTATAATATAAGAAACAATTCCAACTGTTACAAAACCTTGATTTTATAATCTTTGTGCTCGATTTTAGTAAACATGAAAACATCAGCATAAGTGGGAATTCTCCCACCAAATATAATTATTTGCATTGACAGCAGTTGTTAGTCACGTTCCATCTACATCAGATTATTAATTAAATTTTTTTTTGAAATTATGTCTTCCATTAAACTGTACATTACCTTGTACTTATTTTCTATTTTTTGGCTTTTTCTTGAAGACATGTATTATTTGCAATTCGAAAATAATTTATTGGACAACATTTTAATATGGATAATAATGAAGATTTACAAATACTGGTTGCTAATTCTTTTCTGTATTCCTGTGTAAGTTTGTTGAATCTATGAAACTAAATTTGCATACAAATATTACAATTTTTTCACTCATTCTAATTACACTTAGTAATTTATATTTCATATAATAATGTTTAAAATAAACAAAACTTTTTTCACAACTTTTTTGACAAGTTTGAATTTATTTATTATTTTAGGATTGATAAACGCTTTAAAATTTTCAAATAATTACAAGAAATTACCTATACTGATATGTTAAAAAAATATTGTTCTGTGGCGGCAAAACTTTTTGTTGGTAAGTGACAAAAAATTGTTTTCTTTGCATTTACAAATAAAATTTCACAATAAAAAAGTGGAACAATTTTAATAGAGTTGTGTCCAGATATGACTTAGTTATGATTAGATCATAAAATATACGATCAAAAAAAAATAAAATAAAAAATTCCCTTCCCAAATATTGTCTAAAAGTGATTTTCTAATATCTAAGTTATTTATGATTATTCGTATTACATGTTTATAATTAATTTATTCATTGAACTCATAACTATAATTTCACTCAAGAAAGTAAGAAGCTATCGTCAAAAATGCGTAAATTACTGTTAAGAAATTAATTAGACTAATTTATTAAGAAATAATAGAATGTATAAAGGACAATAAAAACAAAACAGGCGCCAACTCCAGTGCCAAAATCTATCATAGCTAAATATTATCCCGATTTTAATTGTTCCACTGTATAACATTATATTTTCTGCTATAAAAAAAATTTATTAAATTTGCCTAAATTTTTACACCAAATCGAATTTATTTTATACATCAAGTTCGTTAAAATTCTTTAATTTAATTATTATTACCCTGTTAGTTCGTGAAAAATGATTTTACTAATTTATTAATGAATGAATTAATATTTTTTAGTGCTGCTTTCTGAACCAGAAGAAACTGATAAACATTAACATTTCATAAACGGAAGAAATTATTATTTTATGCAGATTCAACAAAAAATTACTGGCTTCATAAACAAAATCAGTTTTTAACTGAACGTAATATTTTATGTAATGTCATTAAACATTTGGAAAGCAATTAAATTTAATTTATAGTAAAAATTAACAATAATAACAATAGTAATTTTTTTATAATGACTAAATAATTAATTTAAAAGTAATTAGAAAAACGTAATTTTTAAGCTCCAGAATACTGCTCCCTGAGCCACGTCTTCATGTTTCCACTTCTCTGGAACTTTGGTGAGATTTTCACCTCGAATCATATGATATTAAATTTAACTTTACTAGGAATCGAGACGCATGAATATGCTCTAAAACTGATTAGTTCAAACTTTCAATTGGCAGAATTTCTTCAAACAGATCTTTCATAAAGTCGAATGTTTATTTTACAGAATTTGTATTCAATCGAATGTGAATTAATCCGAATTCACACTATGTAGGTTTTTCAAGTCACCGAACTCACATGTAACATAAATTTTATTTTTCAGAATTTATACGTAACCGACTTCTTAGTTCTTTAAATGAATTACAATTTAACCGAATGGTAATTTACCTTAATTCTCATTTAACATAATCTCAACTTAGCTGAATATTTAAGTGACAGAATGTCTATTTGGCCGAATTTTTTTTACACGAATTTATTTTTGATAGAATTTTTAAAACGTCGAAATTCAATTTGTCTGCAACTAAAAATGTCCGAATTATCATCTGATAGAAAGATTTTGGCGCAAACTTAAAAATCAACCAATCAGAAATTATTTACTAAATTGTGATTGGTTAATCTGTAATTTCAATCTGTAATTTACTATTCAAAAATGTCTACAGCCTTTAATAATTAACCGAATTGAAAGTTGTTGTTTTTCAATTAACGCTTAATACATTCTAAACAACTCTATGGTCACAGATTTTTATAACAAAATTTTGTTAAATTGTTATTAACCTCGAAAGTTAAAAAATAAATTAAATTTGGTCTTTTTTTAGTATTTTCGGTAAACATAATTTATTAGAATTTGCTGAAATTTCTATCAAATTTATAAACTTCCTTCTTGTAAATCCAGATTTTATGTAAAAATGAAATTCTGAGCCTCTTTATTGTTAATAACTATGAAGGTAAGATTTTTTTTTATGAATTATGTTCTGCGATAAAAAGAAGCAATTAATCTTTTCAGCTGTTTGATGACACAAAATTATTTATTTTAACTGAAAATATAATAGGTATTTTTTATTTATCAAATATTGTCTTATTTTTAACAATTTTACAAACAAATTTATTTCTCTTTATTAAAGATGTCTAATTATATGTATATAATAATTATTAACTTTCGAGGTTAATAAAAATTTAACAAAATATTTTTAAAAAAATCGGTGACCACGGAGTTGTTAGGATTTTATGAAGCTTTAATTTAAAAAAAAAACTTTAAATTCGGTTAATTATTAGTGGCTGTAGACATTTTTAAACAGTGAATTACTGATTCAGACCATTGTGGCGTCAGTCTTCAATAGCTCAATTTTTATAATTTTGTAATGAAATTTTTAAAAATTATTTTTTAAATATTGTACTTATATTCTTGGCGCTGCGACATTAAATACTGTAACAGAATTTTCTACATTTAGTTTGTAGCTATCATTTGTAAATTATTTTTTTGAGTGATTGATGTTAAAACTTTAAATAAAAAAATATATAGTTTAGTACCATTTATTTGTGTTACTTCTCTTTTTTCAGGAAAAAATTTGTTTTTAAATTTATTCCGTTATTTGAATTTTGATTTCCGCGGTACTTAACTGTTTCTGTTATACTTATTTGACAGAAAAAGAATTTATATATAGTTTTAATTTCATAGTCTTTTAAGTTTTATGATTCTTAAACAATTTGGCTGACAATATTCCAAAAACTATTCGGTAAGATCAGCAAAAATGTGTATTATTATGTTATTTAATTTTGCTGAAAATTTCTTCGATTATCAATTATTAGTTTTGATTCTTTTGAATTTCTCGCATGAATTTTCCAAATTTTTAATTTAAAAAAAAAGAAAGTTTGCAAAATTCTAAAATGGTTAAATAATCTTTTTTTTAATTTTTGATGATATACTATAATTTTAGACGTAAAATTATAAAAAACAAAAAAAAAACAAAACTGTCACTTCTGAAACCGTGGAGCACCCTCTGGGTCTGTCAGACCCATACTTTGAATTTACCCATGAATATCTTTTAGGAATTTTGAAAATTAGAGGGATGTTTAAATGGTTTTTTGTTTAGTGTTAGGTTCTAGCTACACATTTTAATTATTCTCTTTTATATTACTTCAATCATTTGTCACCAAGACCTCCTCAAAAGTAAAAACTATGTCGAAAATCTTACAATGAAATGCTGTTTCAAAAAGATATAATACGAAACTAATTTTTTATTTATTGTATCACCTTTCGAGTGTACAAAACTAAAATAGGGTAACTGAATCTTAAGGAAACTAGATGTTTAAAACTTAATTTACCATTATTATAATTTACTAAATTTACTTTTTCCTTCGCGAATATGACATAAGAATATTTAAATATTGATAATATAAGACGTCAAGTCATGGAAAATAATATATTTATTTATTTATTTTAGGGACGGGGGCGCTAATTAATCACGTGCTCGTTTTTTTTACAAAAAGGGAAAATTAAGAAAAGTACGAATAAAGTAAACAAAAAATAACAACCTGATTCAGAAACGAGGCGTTGATCTAGAAAATTAGATCTTAATGAAGATTAAATAAGAAATATAAATAAATAAAAATATATTTTATGTAAAGTGTTTCCATTTAATAAAGTTTAAATATTTACGCAAAATACTACCAAGTTGCTTTTACTTCTTTTTTTTAAATTTCTCTAACTTAGATTGTTACATTTTTAAACTTATATTTCGGACATTGAAATACATTTTTCTTAACACACACTTAATTCCTTTTTATGAAAAACGTTCTTCTTATTTAAAATAGTGTCAATCAACCTAAAATTAAAAAAGTTTTATGTTTTCTTAAATTAAAAATTTGGTAAATTTGAAGGTTATGTATGTGGTGCCAACAATTGGGTGTTAAGTGACAAATAACTTGTGCTGCAATATGGCTAAAAGTGCTAACGACTGGGTCCGTTGTACCATTAGCAAAATATATTTAAATTACCAAAAATTCCAGTTTATTAAAATACGATTTTTTTCATTTTTGGAAAAAAATCTTCATTATGAATTTTGTTCTATATTTTAATATTTGTAATAAGTCATTTAAACTAAAAAACTATATTACAATGTTTGAAGAATATTTAAATCTTTTTTAAAGGTTGATCGGTTGAGTAGTTTAGAAATGGTGGAGCTTTGAAAACTGAACAGGGTCTCACATACCCAGATTGTGCTTCGTGTTTTAAAAATAGGTATGTGCTCCCAGGGGTTCATAATTCTTTTAAATCTCCTGCATGGCATCTAAAAAAAATTAATTTTTTCAAAAACTAAAAACTCTAAAGTTAACAAAAATGAAGATATTTTGTTTTTGATCAATCTGCATGTTTCTAGGACTCCAAAAATGAAAAAAAATATCTCTTACTAAGGTCATGAAAATTTAAGGGGGTCAAAACGAGGGGTGGTGCCAGCCCTTAAATTTTGAAAGTCTTACCCGTTCTGACAAGTTCTCCAGAATGTTCGCCACCCCAGAGTCCGGCCGAGTCTCCCAAAGTTCTTTCCGCCAAAATATCACTGGTCATTTTTGTGTACGCGTCAGCAAGAGGCGAAACTCCTGATTCTGGAGAAGCTGCTGCTCCAGGCGCCGACGCTCCAGTCAACTGCATTTTGCTTCCAGATTCACTACCAGCTACAGTTCCACTTGAAGTTCCACTCGCGACACCAGCACTATTTCCCGATTCTGAACTGGTCACCCTACTAGCGGTAACAACGCCACTTCCGGTTACCGAGCTACTACCGCCGTTGTTGCAACGACCGAATATATCCATAGGCAGTCAGATCACCGGGAGAAACATTCTTCCAGGGGGACTCTTCACCCTTCAGGAGCAAGGAGACCCCCTTCAGTCAGGCCTGGGGGTCTGACATGTTCCCAATTCTTTTAAAACTCGCAATTTTCTTCTCAATCGCAAATCTTCTTTTCAGTTAAAAACGCCGCATCCTCACTTTCAAGCCTCTCAGGATTCTCGAGAAGTAACGTGCCGGTTGTCCCGATCCAACCCGAAGCCTCTTGGAGCTTTCTGGGATACGGATAGCTTTGATACGGACATCACTCTTCGGAAACATCTACCGATGCGAAAAATGACTTAATGATTTCTTACTGATGATTGAACTCATTCTAAGAGGGCGTTTATTGACTCAGTAGCTGGAAACTGTAATCAGAAATAAATTTATCCGTTAATCACCCTATCATCATTCTAAGATTTCAATAACACAGAACATCAATTTTTTTATTTTAGTTAACTTGGATCGGAATATGTGTTTTGGAAATATGTGTTCTTTGGAATAGAATCCCGACTCATATTAGAAATGCTTTGTCGCATTATTCCTATATAAGAAATCAGGCAGCCATAAGCTTGTTACACAAATAACTATTACGCATTTTAAGACTGTTTGTCCGTTACGGGATAGAGACAAAGACAGTACTTAGCTTAAGATAGAGAGAGATAAGACATCAGGCAGCAATAAGCTTGCAATTAACTGTTACGCAGTTTAAGACTGTTTGTCCGTTACGGGAGAGAGACAAAGACAGTAAGTAGCTTTTGTTTTAAAACAAGAAACCGTTCTTCATTTTCTTACAAAAATATCGAGTAAAACCGTCCATTTAGACGTTACTGACTGCCTATGTCCACTTAAATGTTTACATAGGTCTTGTTTCACTAACATTGTTTTATATTTTTTATAAATGTAGTAATTTTAATGTGATATAAAAAAAGAAGGAGGGGTTTAAGAAAATGTGACGCAATGTTTAAGAGAATTTCACTTCAGAATGTACCTGGTGCAGGATGTTTTGTAATTTAACGTTCTGAATATCAACGGATCAAGAAATTAAATTTCCTTACCTTAAATGCTTTCAAACACAAAATCTGGTCTAGGTCAACTTAAGCGGAAAATTTCTTGGTAACTTGTAATTATTGTTGAACGTGCAAATGTTTGAAGACAATATATGAAATGATAAGAACTTGCAAAAATCTTCAAGAAACGTTATTAGCAAACCCAAAGATGTCTTTTTTCAAACATTAACATTAACAACATGCAGATCCATATAGGTCAAAACATCTGAAGATCGACATATTAAAATAGCAAAAAATCTATAACAACTTCAATGTTTATAAAAAAATTAATTGTTTTTGTTGTTTTTGATTTTAAAATATCTATATGGAAAGAATATTCTCTAAATGTATGCACAAAAAAAACAAATTTACAGGAAGAAATTTTTAAAGAATGTTAGGTGTGAAATTTACAGACTGAAAAAATTATTTCACTAAAATTTGATTAACAGTTTACTACTTTTAGATAGACCATAAAGTTGGAGAATGTTTAATAAACGTTTGCTTTTATTTGGATATAATTATTTTAATAATAGTTGCTGTTGCTGACAACAATAATGAAAGGGTTTTTTAAGTCCCTAATTTTATTATATTTAGATAAAAGGATTACAACATAATTTTGCTTTTCACAATTTCGAGACAAACATGTTTTTCTATTAATTTCTTTATTTCTGTAAAATTAAAAACCGACAAATGTTATTGGTGTTTACCATTTAATCATATTTTTTAGCGTAGTTGTTAAAGCTGTTTATTACATTCAATTAAAATATAAAGAATTTAACGAAGAGCTTGAATAGCTGATTATTATAAATCTAAAATTTAAAATAACGCATGAATTTTGTCACAGATTTTGGATTTCAATGAAACTTTATAGCCAAGGGTTTTTGAGGTTGCTGATTATGAATTCGAAGTTAAAAAATCATAATACCAAATGGCTGATCCAACATGTCAAATGGATTTTGAAACAATAAATGAATACCAATTTTTTGCGCCGCTCAATTTCTCGCGTTTCAAATATATTTAAAAATATAATTTATTTCATTAAATAATTTGTTAATTAGAATATCATAAGATTTATTAATTAAAAATCCTTTAATTATTTAAATATAAATAGTATTAAAATAATTAAGTAACGATACTTTTTGGATTAAAATAAATTTGCAATTTTTAATTGTAAAACATTATGAATTGTATTTTTATAACAAAAATTAAAGTTTAAAAATTTTCGAAAATAATTTTATTATTATATTTAATGTAGGCGATTTATAACTAAACAGAATATTATTTATTTCAAAAGACTGAATTTTATAACAGTAACTAAAGTTTGAGTTTTTTTTTATACTTTTTCAAAGTGATGAATATTTTTACAAAGTGAATCCGATGATGTAAGTATTCTTGCATTTAAAAAAACGTTTTATTGAAAAATGAACACAATTTAAAAAATAATAATTTCGTTTTTATCAGAAGAACTTCTATTTCCTTTGAAGTATTATAGGAACTTTTTAAACAAAAACCTTCTAATTTTAAAGGGGGATTTTTTTAATCAGTTGAATTTCTTTTAAAGAAGTTCAACATTAGATAAGTCTTCACAATTGTTTTCTAAATATGCTGAATTATATAATTTTAAATACAGAGTCAATATAGTCGCTTTTAAAAAATGTTTATAGAAAAACAAAATTAAGAAGTTTCAGAACGCTTAACAAATTATGGCTTTATAAAGTTTTGGTTTTTTGTTAACTTAAGATAAAAAATGGTTATTATAAATGTTAACAAAAAAACTGAATTAAGAAGTTTCTAAGAATACACGGTTTAGAAATTAGAACATTTTTTTACTTTAATCTTACAATTAACAAAATGATTGAAAATAAAACACAATTCCAAAAGTTTCTCTACTAAATTACTTTTTACAATAAAAAGAAAAAATCTTCTTAAAACTTGGAACAAATTCATATTTGATTCAGACCTGAATATTTAAATACCATTCAATATTAATGAATTCGATGTAGACATTCCGCTAATTGAACATTGTTTATTTGTAAGTAGGCAATTGAAAATTAATTTAAAATAACAGAATAGCTGAATATTGTAGTCACTGGTGACATGAATTTTATATTAATTAGTGACAGTCAATGTTTGTTAAAACCATTGACTTACATAATCGTTTGAAATGAAATAACAATAATAATAATAATTTTAAAAATTGTGAAAATTCTTTGTAAAAAAACTTATAATTTTAATACATTTAAAAGTTTATTTTTATTTAATCTTAATTCAATGTAAATATTAAAAATATTAAAACTCTCGGAAAATATTCACCCAAAATAACTCTTCCCACCATTTTTAAGGTTTTTTTTTTGCATATAATTAAAATTCATTCAATAATGTATGGAATCATAAAATGATATGTGTACGACCGCATGAAAAGGGCTGACTTTGATTTTGTTGGACTTATCTATATAACTATATTCTTCATTAAATTTTGAACATTTCGAGAGGTCTTGGACCATTTTAGATGAAAAATTAACAAAAATATAAGCATTCAAAGTTAGAAGTGTCAAAACCCAAATTTGAAGAAAAACGAGATTAAAATTAAAGATTCCAATTAGCGCCCGTGCATTTTAAAAATTAATAATAAGTTTATTTTGTGCTTTTAAATACGATAAAGTTATGATAAACGCGTGATTCGACATAGGATATAACGTAGTTTGTTTTTCAGCAACAAAAAAATTTTAAAATCTGAACCTCCTTTAGAAAACTGCCAATATCTCGGAAAATAAAATCAACCAATTGGGCCCTTTTCATGTGGACATACACATATACTTGGAATTGTAATAGTTTTTAAATTTTGTTTTTGCATTTTCCGAAAAAATGGAACAACTCTTTGTATTTTTATTTTCTAGCCTCTTTCAACTATACTTATATAAAAACCTGCTTATTTATTCAGAAAACATTATTCTATAACTGCAAAAAGTTGTAGGTTTCAAATGATTAAAACATAATTTACATCGTCAGTTAAAATTTAAAAATCCAAGCTGAATACAAAGGAAAAAATCATGAAACTCTTAGTTTACAAAAATAAACTATAATTACACAAAATCCCCTGTGAAGAAATTATAAAATATTTTTATGGAATTTCTAATGAATTTAAAGATCTGAAATCTTCGAAAATAAAGTTAATAAATAAATCTCCAATTCATGGCCTTTACATTTGAATGTTCAAGCATTTTCTATTTCATATGCTGATAGTCATATTGCAAAAATTATCGATAGTTTATATCGTAAAAAGAGACATATTAATCGTAACATGTGTTACCAGTCAATTCATAAATGAAATAAAACAGAATCAGGAAAGCGAACTACAAATCTCAGAAAAACTCGTCTACTTTGCTTTTTAGTATGTTTGATAGACTCTGTCGAATGAAAAAAAAAAGTTTAATTAAACAAGCATAAAGAAGATGAAAGCCTGGAAGAGTTATAAAATCCTTTTTTGTGATGAAACAAGCTGCAAGTGGTCAGTCCATCCCCAAAAACTGAATCGGTCATCTTAAAAAGATCTGTCGGAAAGAACCCTTAATAGACATCACCCTTTATTCCGTCGACCATTCTCGGGAGCCTTTTTCATCCCTAATCCATTTAACGAAGGCTTTTGCGAACCTTTAGCTCGCGATCGCAACCCTTTAACGAACCCGTTCACTCTTGCCCTTGTGATCCTTGGTTGTCCCCTCGACGTCGCGACGCCAGCCATAGATCCTGTTTTGGGGCGCGAGGGCCTCGTTATGCGTCGCACACTTTTCACTCAATATTTTGCCCTTTCTCTTTTTCCCTCTTTTTCTCTCTCTTTCGGTGACGTCACCGTTCATTCAGTAATCTTTGCGCACGTCACCCGCGTGACACGTCGGATCCCGACAGAGAGAAAGAGAGGGACTCGTTCGTTCGGTGGGAGGAAAAAATAGGGGAAAAACAGGGGAAAAAGATCACAGGGTTGCAGACACAACCCCCACACCTCGCCTCCTCTACGCACGTCCGTGTGTCAAACTGCACGTGGTCCGTTCGTACACGTTGTCCCATTAAACTTTTTCGGATGTTCAACCTCCGACGGATTCATTCACAACACTATTTCCCTCAAATTCTTATCGGCAACGTTTCATCCTAAACTTCATTATTTTCTTAGAATTTGCAGAAGGGACCATTACCTGTATTTTGGAACTGATGTTCCCAAATAAGTGATTTCGTATTAAGAAAAACGATCTTTGTGCAAAAGAAGCATATCATGTGTTCTAACTATCTTTGTATGAAACCATCGTGTTTGATGATTTTTTAAATTTGATAATTAGGTGAATTAACGACAACTTATTGCTTCTTCTTGTTTAGGATCAAAGAATTAAATGTTCTTGGTGAAGACGATAATATTTTGAATCATCAAAAGAAGGGAATCACGATCCTGTTGAAATTTTGCAATCGTACAGTTTCTGAAACTATTCTAACTATCAATTTGTATGGAGAAGATTGTTGAACTGAATGTGTATTGTCAAGACCATAACCAACTAACCATGTTACAGATCTTATGATCATAACCAAATCAAAATCTTAAGTCTAACACAATTGAAACGAAATTATCTTATCAAGTTATAAAACATTATGTAACATGTTTTGAAAACCAATTTAGGATTAGTTTAGATAAAGAGATTTTACAGTATCCACATGGAATAAATAAACAATATTTGCTTTATTTATTAAGATTTTTCGGTTACTGAGATACACGGAAAGAAGTACCACATCTGGACAGATTGAACCTCGCAGTGACTAAGTTCGCGCTTAACTTTGCATTCAAATCTCTCACGTTCTTCTTTCTTACTTCAATCTTACCAGAAAAGAAACTAAGCTAAGTTCCTGCTTACCATCAACAAGAATTATCAAAAACTGCTAATGACTATGCTAAACAAACACGCCTGACTCATCCACCAATGTCAAATTTATGTCAAAACAATCTCAAAAATTGACAATAACCAAACTACACGATTCAATCTGAACTCGCCTAAAAACACTCAATTTTTAATAAAGATCTGAACATTCCTGCTTAGACAAAAACACCACCTTTTCTCCAGATAATCTAATTTGTCATCTCTGCCGACTCAAAAGGATTAAAATCGAATCAACACATTCACCTTTTTAATTTCCATAATCCTT
This sequence comes from Ganaspis brasiliensis, assembly GCA_037103525.1. NCBI lineage: Eukaryota > Metazoa > Arthropoda > Insecta > Hymenoptera > Figitidae > Ganaspis > Ganaspis brasiliensis. Next base: position 715,547 of record JAZKLR010000546.1, read on the forward strand.
TCTGACTTATAACACTGTCTTCTCCCAACCATTTCCCGATCCTCAGAAAAGAACAAAATTAACAAACACATAATCTTTTCTTTAAGAAAATTACATCACAATTTTAGCACGTGACAAAGCACCGTATTTTCCACAAACGTCTCATGATCACGAAGACGAAACACTTACTTGAAAGTGTCAAGTATCCTTGATAATCCTCCTAAGGAAACAAGATTGGTCTATAAAGAACCATAAGTGTCTTTCGGAGAGTTAATTAAATTTCCTTATTGCAAGCTCTCGGTTTCTTGATTAACGAATCGTGGGTCTTTTAGATTATGGGGCCGTGGTTTTCGAAAATTCCGAATATCTAAGATAATATTTCTACGGAGGAATGATAATGTTATCGAAGCACAGGGTGGACCACTAACTATAATTTGGACGGTACGTGTGAGGCAACAGCCGTTGACGCACTGGTCCATGTCTACACACGCAGCATCCCTTTCCCCTTTCATTCCCGCTCTCCTCACACCCCTCCACCGCAAAGACCCCTCTCTCCCGCCAACATCACCGCTCTACCTTTTGCTCTATTTCCCTCTCCGTCACACCCACCCACCACCCTCTTCATTCCTCTCTTTCACTGAAGCTCTCTTCCTCTCTAGAATCCTCTCTCTCAACTTGCCGCACTCTCTCGCCTCTTTATCGCTTTATATCGTGTCAGATTTTCCCTCTCAGTTTCGCCCCTCTTTCTCTCTCTGATTCTATTTCATCCTTGTTTCTCGTTCTCTCTCCCCTCAACCCTTTTGTGGTCCGGCGCGTGCTGGTCGTCCGACTTCTGATTCAAAGAACCGATCGATCCAAAAATGACTTGATCTTTTTGTTCTTGATAATATTTATATATATATCTAGAAATAATAGTCATCATGTACATTGGAATCATCAATGAGAGTAAACAATCTTTTCAATCAAATACTAAAACTTGAAACAGCTGGTTGAAATCTGAGAAAATAATCATCTAATTCCATATCAGGCACTCTCATAATCTTGGTATCGATAGAACGATTTTCCAGTATCCTGGATGATCCTCGAAGCGTTTGCCTATCGACAAATCTACATCCGGTTGAATATCGCCAGGATAGAATCATCCAGGTGGATGTTGGTTCTGATGTTTGCACATCCGTACAAACACTGTCTGCAGCGAGAATACACTGTGTGGCACTGTTTGATTTTCAAAAGTGAAGCTGATGCTCTGCTATATCGAATCCCCGACATATCAATTTTCCCAGAAACCAAATCCTGTATTCAAGTTCAATTTCATCAAACAATTTACTAAAAAATCACTTTCTTCTTATGACTACTTGACCTCCAGCTACTCTCCAGTTACTTCCCCTGCAATCGATACGGTAAATATTTACTCATAATGAAAGAAATTTTTTCCTCCACATATCCCGAGAGCAAATTAATCAAGCAACTGGGTCGATTATCCGACTAAAAGTGTGTATTTCAGGAATTTCTAATTTGTTAATTAAAATTGGAAAAAAATATTATCGAGTTATTGAAGAATGCTGTAGAAAGTTTTTTGTTGTTGTTTTGTTTCTTTTTCGTAAACAAGCTCTCTTGTCAATTAACTTAAAAGTGACTGGGTTAAGCAAAGAATCGAGTCATGAAACGGATATATCGATTTCTGAAATTTTAACTCGATTTCCCACCCAAAGTTAGCCAATTTGGCGACAAGTAGTAACGACTCTGGCACATCTAAACGAGTGTCCGAGTATCGGCACTCGTAACGGCCGGTTGGACGAGACTGTGACAAACAGCATAGGATGCAAACTCGCGTTGGACGGCCATCGTCGTATTGACAAACGACCTAACGCTCGTGTGGACGGTTGCATTCGACGAGATTCGAATTATCTCTGTTGGAGCTTGTCAATGCAAATGCCGTACCTACATTCAATTACCACTCGTCACGCTCCGATTAACGCTAGAGCACAAGTACTTGTTCTAATATCAATTAAGTATCACTTCCTTAGCCAAACGTTCTCTACAACTGTAATGTCAACTACCAATCTTCCCCAGCTTATTTCTTCCGGAAAAAACCTAACTTTTTATTCAGACTGCTGTAAAGAAAAACCTTGATATTTGTCTAAACGAGGTTTGTAGGACTTTGAAGACAAAATAAGAAAGTTAGAAAGCTTATTGCGTTAGGACCAAAAGTATGAGGACATCATAGCAAAACAATTGAAATAATTTGCCAAAGAGGTATTTTAAATGTGTTACAATACATTTGAATGAATATATAAGTTCATTTGTATTATTTTTAATTAAAGGCTATCAATACTCGAAAATTGAAAGCCTTTTTGGAAGTATTCGTTAACTCAAAGCGTTAATTCCTTCTTATTAATCGGTCTTTCACCAGTGAAATCTTTCACCATATTTTTTTTTAAATATGCTACATTGAAACAATACATTTAAAGGAATATATAAGTTCATTTGTATTATTTTGAATTAAAAGCTATCAATACTCAAAAATTGAAAGCCTTTTTGGAAGATTTCGTTAACTCAAAGCGTTAACTCAAAGCGTTAATTCCTTCTTATTAATCGGTCTTTCACCAGCGAAATCTTTCACCATATTTTTTTTAAATATGCTACATTGTAACAATACATTTAAAGGAATATATAAGTTCATTTGTATTATTTTTAATTATAGGCTATCAATACTTAAAAATTGAAAGCCTTTTTGGAAGATTTCGTTAACTCAAAGCGTTAAGTCAAAGCGTTAATTCCTTCTTATTAATCGATCTTTCACCAGCGAGTATCGTCGATAGCCCAAAAGTAAAATAATTTCTTTTAAATGACTTGGTTTCTATTTCAATGTAAGTTTCAAATATTTAATTGGAGATATTTTCTTGTTTTTTTCTTTAAATTAGAGTGTGGCGTTAAATAAATGTGCCTTTATCTCGGAATTTGATGTGTGGAGATTTACACGTGTCTCACCAGAAAGGCCTTGATTTAGGGATACATATTGGAATTTCCTTAAAATCCATTCATCTATAATTTGAGATGAAGGAAAATTCTATTATTTGGAATAATCTTCCTTTTGAAGAATGCAAAAGTTACTGCCATCATTTAGCAGCTTCCATGACTTGAACCCGACGTTTCTCCTACGAGAAGGATCAACCAATTGATGAGTTTTCTTTCTTTCTTTATTTTTGTTTAAATTGATATTAAATTGTGATCACTGTAAATATCATATTTTTGTCTATTTTACTCAAAGATGTCCGTCTAAATCTATTAAGTTATATACACCGATCATAAAATTGATTTTAAATTAATTTGATCTATTATTTGAAGATGAACAATCTTAATCATAACATGTAATATTGATGGTGACTTGGTTTCTTTAAACTGCAAATTGAAATCTTATGTGATTGATTTAAACTTATGCGAATTGATATTGTTTTTATTGTATTTTTAATGAATATTGGGGATGCTGGAATGTTTCGTATGAGTGTTTAAAATTTAATTTCTCCGCGCCAGATCGGATTTGTGTATTATTTTTTTGTATCTTTTATTATAATATATTGATACTCATGTCTATTTTTTGCTTGCAATTATTGATTGCCGTGTTAGTATTATTTCTTGTTTTGCTTGATTTGAAAGTCATTATAATTTGATTGAATCTCTTAATGTTTTGTTTTGTCTTGGTAAAATGTTAGTTGTATTTTAAAATATATGTATTATCCTTAATTAGTTTATATTTTTATTTATTTCTAACAAAGACTATATAGACAGGATTGTAAGTACTCAACCAAAATCATGTTTACAACTAAGTCCTAGAAGGCCTAAAAGATCAATCCCAAAATGACTACGGTTGAGAGCAGTTCATTTTATCAGATTCTTCCTTTTTCATAGTTAAAATTTACAGTTTCATGTTTTAAAGAAATAATGACTAAATTAAATACACTTAACTATTTTCATTACCTCACGTGTATTGTAATATATATGTATTTTGTCTCAAAATGTGAGGTTTTTTAATGTTATAGAAATGTATTAACCAAAAATAAAATAAAATGAATATTACACCTAAAAAAAGTTTGAGTTTATTATTCCTCATTCTTATTCCTAATTTAATTTAAATTAATTTCTAAACGCTAAAAATTAATATATCCATTTTTTGTCAATGATGTAAGTTTTTAGCTTATTGATGTTTCGATTTGCAGTAATTATCTAGCGCCTAATGATTAATCTTCTCTTTTTTGTTTTATTTCATATTTAGTCCTGATGAGTTATGTTCATAGCAAAAATTCATTGGACGGAATAAATACATATTTGCAATAGTATCTACATTGACTCCTAATTTATTTTAATGGATCAAAGGCCACAATTTGACACATGTTATCGAGTAATAAAATGTGAAATTGCCCAGCCGGTCTTGTATATAAAAAAGAATAAAATTATGATATTGTGTCGCAAGTACCCACCTGCTGCAATAAGAGCAGAACCCTTAGTACCATAAATTTCACTGACTATCTCCTAAATCACTCTCGATCTTTGATGACTCCCGTGTGCAACTAATCTCCATCATTAGGCCCCTTTCGTCATGAGTAGACAGCAATTAAATCCAAGTAGCACTGTTTCACCTCACTATTGATATAATAATAACGCTAACGTTCCGGAACACGTGACACTCACTTTTTCATTCGACCCTTTTTTGATTAATAAACATCTATTTGATAATAATTTTTTTTGTCTACAATAATCTACCAATTATTAATAAACTACTCTTCATTAATAAACATCCGCTTGTTAATCAAAATTCCGCTGATACTGTGTCAGAAACGAATTCGCAAATAACCATGTCCTTGAAAAAGAACAAATGACCTTCATAAACTCTCGGGAGGGAATAATTGATACCGACGTGCAGGATTTTATTTACGAATTTGGCAAGCGGAGAGATGATAAACGAAAAAAAAGATTCGTTTGGTTGTGGACACGCTCGATTGAACAACAATACGGGAGAACCAACAGCGGGACTGGCAGTGGAAGCAGCAACAACAGGAGCAGCAACCATGCCATAGGAATACTACACCTCTTCCTCCTCTTCTTCGTCGTTTTCTCTCTCGTTCTCTCTTTTGCAATATGGCTATCTTACTCGCGCCACCACCACCCCTAAATTGCAACTCGACTATCCCTCCCTGATTCCGCGCCCCTCTCGCGAAAACCACCCTCCAACTACGGCGGACGTCCCTCTCGACGAAAAAGGTGGGGCGGCGAACATGTGTAACATGCAGCCTTGATTACTCGCGGGCTTGTAAAAATTATTATTACGGCTAGGCGACGGGGAAATGTTCACTGCTACTCTCATTTTCCGACGGACTTTTACGATAATTTGTTAAAGCCTGACATCCACTCCGGAAACGAAAAACACTTGAATCAAAGGAATGGAGAGAGAATTCTTCAAAACGTGTAATATTGTAATTAAAAATATGTATAATTATGTGGAATGAAAGAAATACAAAATATAATAAAAATAGAAAATTAATGATAAGAAGACATTGATATAAATTTAAATTGATGTGATCTTTGATTCATCGTGTATAGGTATAAATTTGCAAATTTTGATTACACATAAAACCTGAAGTGCTCAAAACGTTGCATAATAATGCCATTTTTTAGCTCAATTTGTAAAATAAATCTAAAAAACGGTATCATTATGCAACGTTTTGAGCCTTTTAGGTTTTGTGTGTAATTAAAAATTAATTTAAAAAAATAAAGATGAAGAATAAAATGAAGAATAATTATAAAAAATTGTGATATATCTAATACCATTTAGAATGTTGAAGAAATAGAAATAGAATATAGTTATTGTAAGTTTAGACATTATTTTACTGTTGATTATTTTAAATTTTTAGACGTCTATTTATATAATAATATAATATAATTGATACGAGGTACAGTAAACTTCCATTATATGTTAAAGCGTCTATCCACAAGGTACATGAATATTATTTTGCATTATAATTTTATGTAATGTAGAATTAACATATATTCATCTGGATTCTCAGCTCAAATATACCGATCAACACTCTTTGCTCTTAATATTTTAGAACCTTCTTCCAATATAACCAATAAATGAATGTGTGGTAAACCAAGCTTTTGAAATTCAATAAGATAAACATAAGACTTTACTTGTCTAAATAGTGTATCATCTACTATAGTTTCGAATAATTTTTTTCTTTTAAATGAAAGACTCTTGCTACGGTGTCAAGTCTATCAGATGCTGACTGATTAGGTAATACATTTTCTTTAATCTCTTTCTATTTTAAACTAAATGTCATTGTAGTAAATAAATCTGGTCTACCATCAAAAGCTACAATTGTCATTGCATCTTGATATTGTTCTAACATGTTACGAGGTGATTCTATAAATGTTGAAGGCAATATTAATATCTTGTCAACATGTACATTATTTTCCATTTCTTGATTATGTAAATGATCAATTCTGTGGCTGAAAGGCATAACATCATAACTAACATTTTATCGAATTTGAGATAACATCAGATTTGAGTTAATTTAGTAATGCTTTTTAAAGTTTCATAACAGTAAAGTGATTTAAATGTTTATTTACGAAGAAAATAATTAATAAAACAACAGCATAACTGCATTCAAATCGATAAAAAGAATTGATATTCTTTTTTAAAGCGTTTATATTTTATTAAAATTGATAAACAGATGTAAAAACTACACTAGAAAATAGGATACAATGCCAAACACCAAAAATATTGGTTGATTTTTCGATTTTACAAAGCCAAGAAAATAAACAAAAACAGGTTTTTCTCAAAACTATGAAAATGCAGTTATGTTATTCTGCCTTTCAGCCACAGAATTAATCCTTTAAAAGTTTCACTTTTTAATTTTGTTTGATAATTTTACAAAATTGTACCCTAACTTTTCCAACGTTGACATAATTATCAACTAACCAATTAACCATTGCTGAAACAATCTTCCAGCATATAAAAATTGATTGAAGGTATGATCTCTTACTCCTATTTTATATAACCAGATCTGGACACAGTTTGATTCCTGGTCCGTTTGTTACTATCAGTACGTAAGTATAGTAAGTGCAAATCCAGTGACCCAAAAGTCGTTTCCCACTAAACAATATTTGAATATGTGATTTATTCTTATTAATTGCTTTTATTTCATCTAACATTTATAAATATCCTGTAATTTGTTTTTGGAAACTACCACCTGATGCAAGTTCCAATAATTCCTGAAACTTATACATGTGATTGTCATTTAGCATATCCCCATTACGAATAATATCGCAATCTTAATCATTTAAATTGAAATATCTGATAACTCATTTTTCAAAAACAACTTGCAAAAAAAAATTAACAAAAAATTAATCTTATTTTTTATGTCTCACGATCTAGCTCAATAATTTTATCCTACATGTCATCAAAGTATCTTTATATTTCAAGTCTTAATGTTTTTTTTTGTTTCTGTATCTCATATGTTTATCTCATATCTATTTATCTCATCTCATTATCTCATCACTTTACCTGATCTCTCTTATTGTTTCACAAGTTTATCTCATCTGTTTATCTCATATCATTATATCATGTTATTGTCTCATATCTTTATCTCATATCTTTATCTCACTTCTTTTATATAATTATATTATTAACACTTCTTTTACACTGTAACGACTGTTTAGAAACATTATAATGACTTTATTATTAATTAAACATTTACAATTAATTTATTTATTAAACAGTTATCAATCACTTGTTTAATGAATCCACAATCCCATTTTATGGACACTTTTAGCATTTCATAACACTAACTTTATTGAAAATAAGAAAGAAATCACTGTCACTTTTCACATTTAATTTTTACTGTATATTTATTATAAGAGTCACTTTATTATTTATTATTAAACACTTACAACTCATTTCTTTAATAAACACTTTTTGTTCACAGTATTAAGAAGTATTTAACACAAACTCTTAATAAACAATAAGCATATTAATACTATACTCTTTCACATTAAACACATTTCTGTTATAAACAATTAATAAAAAATACACAATAATAAGCATTATTCACTTCCACATTATACACATTCAATTTCTATTCATTAATAACTTTCACTACCATGCACTTCTGTACCACGCACTAAAGTATTTATCTCTCTTTTCGTTAAAGCTCGAAAATTTTTTCTCTTTTCCAAAACCAATTACAACTCTCATTATACAAGGGTTGGCTCGAAAAACGATGGGCTTATTTAGTCTATTTTAAGTATTTAGAAAGAAAAATTTAAATTTGAAAAATATTTGGATAATGAGGTAAAATTTCAGAATTTTATTTAATTTCTCTCTTTTTATTAAAACTCAAAAATTTTATCTCTTTTCCTAAAGCCATTATTATGATGACAACCTGCAGGTGGTCTATTGTTTATATTAATAAATAAAATTTAAATTTAAGGTAATTTGTATAATGAGCTGAGAGTTTCCTTTTCCGTAAACTTTTAACAAATACCTTCTCTCTCTAACCAAGAAAACAGGTATAAAAGTATCCTTTTTCGTTAACTGTTAACGATTTTCCGTTAACTTTTAACGCTTATCTTCAGTACTCGTTTCTTATTTAGGAAAGGAATATGCAATTTAACATAGACTCTTATGTAAAGTCAGTTAAATCTTAGAAAAAAGGTGGTCTGAATCTTTGTTTGGAAAAAAATTTCGTTAAGTTTGTAATAGCCCTCAGTGAACCTAGGGCTAACATCCCGAGACGAAATTTTGAGCCTACTTTGAGCCTGACAAACCCCTTATAAGCCCTATTTGGACCTTACGGGCCTACTTCGTAGACAAATGAGCCTCCATGAATCTCCAAAAGCAATATAAATATTATGAAACATTAATTTGAACCCCTTTTGAGTCTCATGTACCTTCAATTTTGTCTCTTGAAAACTATGGGGTCAGTTTGGGCCTCATGAACCTCCGTATCTGAAATATAAAATTCATTGTACCTTGTGAGAGGTACACAGCAAGAAACACTTCTTAGAGATAATTGGTTTTTAGAAAAATGTAAAAAAATTTTAATTTTATTGAATGGAAATAATTAGTTTGATATTTGAAATCAGCACTTTTCCACGATTCTAGTCATATAAAATTCGTCCTAAAAAAAAAAAATTTAAGTCCTAAAAAACTTTTAAATAAGTATTCAAGAAAATTATTTAAGCAAATTTTTATCTTTCGCGAGCAAACTTTATGTCATTAGAATCGTAATGAATTGTAGATTTAGAAAATGAACTTTATAACTTGATTAAAATATAATTATAAATTTTTATATTTATGCCTATAAAGTGATCAATGCTAAAGACTACTCAAAGATTAGTTTCTACCTGCAAACTTTACGGCTAACGAAAACAAACGTTCTCTATTCAAATATTTTGGTAGATCTTTGCTTACACTTTCGTAGACAAAGTGTAGTATAAAATTTATAGAATGAAGACAATCTTTAAAATTTCCCCAAAATTAGATAAGAAACAATATAGAATGCAAATTATGGGAATTTCCGATCATTTGGGCCACTCAAGTTCCATTATTTCTCATAGCAAACGTGTTAGAACTGCAAGAAACTCCATTTTGAAATCAGTTCTTTGGCAACTTTCGCCAAAAGTAGTTGGAAGTGTTAATCTGCAGTGCAGTGTTATTACAATAAAAAATTATTAAAATGGTGAAAAATAAAAATTTGGTACTATTATGGTGGGTGAAAAGTAAAATGACTACCATAACAGAAGCCAGTCGTTTGCCAAAACCTTCTAATAAAAGAAAAATTAACGAAAAAGTTGTTTTGAAGTGGGTTGATCCTTCTACAAATTCCAAAAGCAAGGAAAAAGCAAGAATTTTATTATTTAATAGTAAGTATATTTAATTTTAAAATCTATTTTTTTACACTATATTTTATGTCGATGAAAAAATTTAAATTTTGTAGCAACAAAATGGACATTGAGCAAAAATTCCGTGATGAAGATATTATGCATTGCAATAGTTAATGCAAATAATGAACTTTTACATGTTTAAACATACCGTCAAGTGGGGCTATTTTGTGCGCCTTGGGGCTATTTTTTGCACGCGAGGTTTTTAATGAATAAAATCTTTATATTCAGTTGCTTAAGTTTGCTACTTGGTATAAATATTTTCTGATATCTAGACTACAGAGAGTACTAAATGAATGTACTCAATTCTTTATCAGAAATCAGAAAAAAATCGTGAAAATCAAGCAGAAAAATTTCAAAGTTCTCAAAATTCTGTTCTGTTTTTTGTCTTATTTTTGTTATAAAAGACCAGAAATAAGCTTAAAATTTCAGTTTTACATATGGTGCCTTAAAAACTTCAAAAAAGTAACATCAATAATTACATGCTTTTCAAGTTGATTCTGAAACTTTTTTTTTTTAAATAACTCAAGAAGTGTAATAGAAGTTATTTTAAATAAAATTTTCTTAAAGAAATAACTTTTCTTGGAAATCTACTTTTTTGTGAAATTCTAGTGTTTTACTTTCAAATTAGTTTAACAATTCCTAGGAAAACAATATTTCTGGCTTTATTTTTCTTTATTGTACTCTAAAATATCTGGAAATAATACGTCATACAGCAAAAACGTTAAAAAAAATGTTTACACTACTTTATAAATAAGCAAACTTTGATGCACAAAGTAGATTTTAATTTAATTTCTTTTTTTTTTTTATTGTCAAAATTCGCCGCTGGGCCCACGTGACATACAGGGTAACCACATGACAGGTAGGATAGAGAATCTTTGCGAGATATTTTTTATTGGAATAGGCTCAGTCAGAGTTCTCATTCCTCCTTGGGACTGTGCTTCCTGGTTGTTGATTTCTAATCTGTGGATTAGTGAATATGGTAAAAAAACAGAGACCCCCGTGTAAAAGGACCACATCTATACTAACTACTAGGAATTTCGCAGCCGGAAGGAGCTTGGTGGATTTCCTTGTAGCCGCATCATCGTGAAATTGGAATCATTGTATTTGTTTTATTTATATGTTTTCTGAAAAACTTTAAAATTGCTAGAGCCTTTAGCGTAATATTACATTGCATTGTGGGGGTATATGGATTTGAATGTGCTATTGTGTGTTGGTAAATTGCAACCTATAGTTTAGCCGATATTCCAACTGGGCATTGTAAATTATTATTACGCAGAATCAGTCGTGGGTTTGTACGTTCTCATTGATGTAAATGATTAAATTGTCTTAACTATTGTTAGTAAATTTTTAGGGAAACTTGTATCTTTAATAAATTTAGTAATATGTCTCATAACAAGACTAACACAACTAATTATTCAAAATGATTTAACTTGATGAAAAAAGTGGACTACAAATACTAAGGCACAATCTCGTCAAAGTAAAATTTAATTATCAAAAAAGCACAAATAGTTATAAATTATTGTTCGCACAGTTTTAAGAAATATATATGTGTTATAAAATCGAATTAAAAAGAAAGAAGCAAAGACGTCTTTCGAGCGCTAGTTAAAATATTTGCCAATAAGATTATGGCGTCAAAGTGGAATTTCTTAATTTTCCATTATGCAATGCTTCTAATAATAAAAAAACAAATTTTATTGGTGATTTTTGTGGAATTAGTAAAAAGAAATTAATGTTCTACTAATCATCCATAATATTTATCATTTACCTACTAAATATCAAAAAGAAATTTTGTCGACGGAGTGGAGTTTTTTATTTTTCTCTTGATATATAACAGATGTCTATAACATTGTCTATAACAGATTATGTTTAAATATTTGCATTCAAAAAGAAGTTTTTATTCAATTTTCCAACTATTCAATTTCCACTGTTTTAACCAATTGTCACACAACAGACATCACCCTTATTAGAACACGGATATAATTGAAGTTTTCTGGTTTTGCACGATTTATCTTCGACACATCTTGCTATAACTGGAGGACAACCTGAAAATAGCAACCAAAATCCACAATAAAGTAAAATATCTTTTTGCATTCCTTATTATTATATACATAAATGTATATGTAAACGAAAAGAAAATAAATAGAAAAAGTTGATAAAAGCCTGTAACAATTTGGAGACAAAATCAGACTAAACGCAATACTTTTATAATAGTAGAAATATACTAAACCTTAAAAAAAAATTATGAAATTTAGTATAGAATCAAATATTAGTCCAGTTTTTCTGGATTTTTTTCAAAATAATAATAATAAACAAATATATGTAAAATAAATATATATGAATAAAAATACTTTACGAGCGAAAGAAAGTGCAAGAATGTTTGCCAGAAGCAAAACTATGAGAAAAATTGAAGAGCGACCCATTTCCTATGCTTATTCAGAACTTGAAAAAAATGTACTGTGCTTTACGTTTAAATAAATTTTTCGTTGTATCTCACTTCCTAATGCCAATTTCGCAAAAGTACGAAGTTACTTATAACATTCAAATTATTCAAAGCTAAAACATTTAATGACTTTTCACTTAGCGGAATAGATTACTGTTAATTTCTAGATTAAAAAAATAGCATGAGCGATAAATTTGCATTGCCTTTAAAAAATAAATGAAAATGTTCGATATATAATATTTAAATTCAAATGAAAAAAGTTGTAGCGTTATTCTTGTTCAAATAAAACTAATAAAAATTTATACTCCTTTTATTTGAAAAAATATGTTGAGATTTAAAATAAAATGTTTTTAAATTTAAGATTTTAAGTTTTTTAAACACAATTTTTTATTCGTCATGCAACGCTTCGTGGTCAAATTTTCGCTAACCTCATCAGGCTATAATTTATTAAAAGAAAAGAATTCCATAATATACTCTCGTTTAAAAAATTTAACAAAACACAAATTAAAGAATTGAATAAAGGTTCAAACTTGGAATTTACTGTTCACGGCCACCTACAGGTCGTAAATCTATATCAATTTTAATAATTTTTTTTAAATACTCAGTATTAAACTCTGAACAAATGTAAGAAATCCGAATTTTTATTTTTTATTTAGTTGCTAAATAGTATATAAACAAATAAAACTGTAAAATTGAGTATTTCTGCAATATTCGAGATTATCTTTCAATAAATTAGTGTAATTTACCTCTTATCAATAATGATCACTAAAAAAGTATAAGGAATGTGAATATGACTAATAAAATTTTTATTTATTGTTATGAACAATTAAATTTTACAAATCTGAAAATTAACTTTTTTTTTCTTTAACTATTTTGTTTTATAATACTGATACTTTTTATTAGCAATGCTGTTTAAAAACGCTAAGTTAACAAATTAATTACTGTATAATACTGTAAACAATCAAAATTTGAAAGATTATGAAAATAGTTAATATTACACTACAAACGAATTTTCAAAGATAAAAATATTTTTCTAATTTTGATAATTTATTCTTGGCTATGGAAAGCACAAGAATCAAACTTTCAAAAAACTAAAAAAAAACTATTCAGTTTTGATAAAAAACAAGTGAACTGTTCATTTGTTAATTGAATTTGTTCATAACAATGATAATTAAAACTTTTTAAACAATATTTATAAAAAATTGTTACTGTTGAGAGAATTATAAAAATTTGAGAAAAAAACGATTTAGTTTCGATAAAAAACAAGTGAACAGCTCATTTTTTAATTTAATTTGTTTATAACAAAGAAAAATAACACTTTTTAAACAATATTCATGGACAACTGTCAATTGTAACTAAATACTAAAATAAATGGAAGAAACTAATTTATTTCAACTATAAAAATGCACGTTATTCATTTGTTAACTTAAATGAATTAAAATATTTATTAACTAAATAAACAATTTTTTTGTTTATCAGAATATCATTCTTTGCCTTTTAGACATCAATAGTTAGTCGATTTAAGTAATATTAAACATGAAGACGACTTTTATTTGATAAATTGAAGATATACTAAACACTTTGTAATTATTTTGTTATTAACATTAAAATAATAATAATAAAAACAGAAATTCAAAAACCTGCTTCCTTAAAGTTGTTAAAAATTTATTCCTGAGTGTTTTAAATCAAGACTCAACCAATTTCGTTAAAATTTGGAAGCTGTACACTTTTTTGAATAGTAAATTGCAGATTCTGACCACAGTGGAACTTTTTGCAGCGTAACGGTTGGCGCGCAAAGAGAAAATAAATATATTATCTACACTTCTTATTGAAAATACCAATTTTTTTTAGAAACTTAAAGAAGACATCTCTGAGTACATTTCCTATGAGTTTCATTAATTTATTGCAAATCACTGTTGAGTTATTAGTTCTTTTTTAAAATGTTGTTAAAATTTGTTAATACAAAAGAACTAACGAAGACATAAAATTTCAAAAAACGTTTAAAAGTGTGTTTTTGTTATGTTGTGAACTACAGATTTTCATGGAAGTTTTAACATTTCAGAAAATCAATGGAATTTTGTTGAGATGGTTGAGCTGGACTGAGTCTCGTACTTTCAATTTTTTGTCATAATTTTATGTCATTTTTCACTTGATTATCATTTTTTACATTATTTTCATACATCATTTTTTACATTTAATTTCATCTTTTCTATCCTCAGTAAGGTTTTCGAAAAACAATTAACCATTTAAATTTAAAAACAAATTACTATATCCTTTGCATATTGAAATTCATGAAACATTCATCTAAACCAAAAATAAAGAATAAACGAATCAAATATTATCTTTTTCTTTGACGGATCTGCTGTTGGCAATTCAAAAAGATTATTTGTTGTTAAATGTTCAATTGCTCAAAAATCTCGTATTGTCATTTGTTAATATCGTCTCATTTCATATCCTTTCTCATTAAAGTTGACAGAATACGTCATATTTTTAAAAACACATTTTAAAGTAGTTTAAAAACATCAAGAGAAATGTCCGACAACTTTGTAAATGCGTTCCCTAATAAAAGACGGAAAAAATTTTATTCACTGATTTATGTATCAGCATCAGAAGTAATATTATATCTTCTATACATAAAATTATACACAGAAATAATTCTAGTTAAATTCGCGTGTAATGTTGTTTCTAAACTTGATCAATTTTTTGCCTTTTAAGTCACTTGCTTTCACAGACTTGCGTTAGATAGTATTCAGACAACGCTAACTTTAGTTTTTATCTGTTAGAATTTTAATTTTACATAAAAATTATTTCCAAAATTACTATTTGGAAAATTTCTCATTTAAATAAACTTATTTGACTGAAATCACTTCTTTTATAATATTTGTTTGAAACATAATTATTATTTAGAAATTTAAATTGTTCATTTGTAAAGAAAATTTTTACTAAGAAAATAAACTTGTACTAAATAATTAAAAATGTATAGTTTCTAAAAATTTGGTTTTATTGTATGCAAAAGTGATTAAATAAATATTTTTTTTTATGATATTTTCTCAGAATTTAATTAGTTTTTTCTTTAAAATTATAATATTTTTAAGAAATAAATTTAAAACTAACCAAAAATATTTATGACTAATATAAATAAAACTATTATTATTAAATTATTATTAATAATAATATTTTAATTATTTTAAAGCCAATCAATAATTTATGCCAAAATACTGTATTTATAACAAAAAAATACCTTAGCGGATTAGGCTACCTTGCACACTTTAAATGTTTTTTTCCAATTTATTGATATTTAGTACATATATTGAAATTTTTAAAATTTCTTTTTAAGAAAAAAACATTTTCGGGTGAATAATTTTAGACTAAAAAACATTTTTTTACCCAAAACTTTTTTTTAAAAATAGACTATTTCACTGTAATAATAATTTATTATTCATTAAAACAAAACTTAATTTACTTGTTTGAGAACAATGATGAAATGCCTATCATGTTCCACCATCAAAGAAAAACTGTTTCACGATGGTACTTATATCTTTCTTTATTGTTAATATTTTTAAACAATTTTTATTATTTATAAAGTTTAAAACACGTAAAAAATATCAATAAACCGGAAAATCTTTTATCTTTTAAAGTTTTTTGAAAAAAAAAAACATTTAAAACCCTCCAATATTTATGCTATCAGGTTGCTCCTAAATTCTGAATTAGTAATTTTATACTAATAATAATTTAGAGAAAAATTGGTTACTATTAAATAGTACAAAGTGTGACTAAATTTAGTAGAAAACTACTAATTTGAAAGTACAATATCTACCATTTGAAAAAGTAAACTTTTACTATTTCAATTACTAAATATTATACTTTCAATTTAGTAGTTTTCTACTAAAAATTAATTTTGTCTTACTATTTAACTGTAACCGATTTTACTCTAATTTATTAGTAGATAATTATTAATTAGATGTAGAAAGTGGCCTAACCTCTTAAATAATAAATATCTTAATAAATAATTTTTAAAACTATTTTTTCTCTGATTTGTTTAAAGAAATTGTTATTCTAGAAACTTTACAACCGAAATTGACAATTAGTTACAAACAAGTTTGAGAACCGATAAATTTCATTTTTCATGTTATTACAAAAATTCTGTCAGGAACAGTTAAATGTGAAAGATGTCGATTGGGTTACCAGGAAATACTTGCCTTTTAGTTTTTTTGATGGCGATGAGACCCAAAATTTTTTTACTTTTTTCAATTCAAATGCAAAGCTTCCCAGACAGAATCAACTGAAAGTGCCAGTAAAAGATAGATTTACGATATAACAACGTTCTGTAATGTATATTTTTAAGACAATGAATAAAAAATTTCATGTACTGTAGATGGTTGGACCTATTGCAGGTCGATCTTATTATTAAATTTCAGGACATTTTATTGGAGAAGATTGGAAATTACATTCGCTACTAATTTATTTCTGTCCATCTAAGGGTGAACATACAGGTCGTGATATTGCAACACTTTTTTTTTTAATGCAGTTAATGACTTTGGGACCAAAGAAAAGATTTTAGGAATAACCGTGGACAATACCGCTTCCAACACCACTTTTATGTGGGAACTGTCTTTTCTTATGGATTTTGATCATGAAAATCAGCATTTTCAGTGCTACGACCACATCGTAAACCTTGGAGTGCAAAATTAGTAAAAAGATCTTAAACTTGCAGACAGTAAAGAATTTGAAAAACAAGAAGAAGGATGAGGAGAAGAAGAAGAAGGTGAAGAAAAAGAAGAAGAAAAAGAGCAGAAAGGGCAAAAGAAAGTGAAGAAACTAATCAGAATGTGGACAATGAAGAAAATTTTGATGATTGCAACACACCAATTGCAAAATTGCGTAAACTTTTCAAGTTTCTAAAAAGGTCAGAACAATGGAGAATAAAATTCAAATATTGTTGTGCATCTTGTAACAACAAAATGATTTCGCCAAATGTTGATGTTTCCACCAGATGGAACTCCACTTCAGATATCATTAGCTCAGGATTAAAAATGCGGGAGGGCAGTATCCCACTTTGTAATAAAAATAAATACTTAGAGCCCTGTCCATAAATTCTCAAGAATAGCTAATTTTTCAAAATGTTAATAAATATTTGCGATACTTTAAAGTTCTATCTACAATTCTAATCGACGATAAATATGTTACCTTACCTTACTTCGTAGATGGTTTCAATATGCTTTTGGACAAATTAGAAGAGTCTATCACCAATTTAAATAGTAAGTCTGAACCAGTAGAGCAGCAAATTGAAGAAGCGCTTCAAAAAGCAAGAGAGAAATTAATGAAGAACTATAACAAAAGTAACTGAGTCTATTGCGCAGTACTAATTTTGGACCCTAGGCACAAAATTGAACAATTTAAAAAAACATCATGAAGTTAAGAAATGGCCAAGTACTCACAGACAAACTTTGAAGAAATTCATAAGACAAAGTATTATGTGCTGGATAACACAGAGGTAAACTATAAATTTATATTGTTCTTAAATTTGTTTCAAGTGAATTTTTTTTTAGTTATTATACACTTGTTTTAACGACCTTACAGGCCCAATGAGTGTCCCCCGTAGGGAGTTCCTAGAATTCAGTACTTTTGTATATATTCTCTAAGTGTTTTTGCGTCTACAGTACGGCTTGAAATTAGGAGTACTCGCATTTGCCTGGACCACCCGGTATATTGGGTTTGCTCGCCAGTGGAGAGGGAAAACTGTAGAAAAACCTCTCCTGAGTACAACCGGTTTATCGATAGTCAAGTTCTAGTGATCTGCAAAGGTCGATTACCGACAGTGCATATCATTATACCTCGACGTCTTTACCTTCCACTGAAGTTATCCCACAGCCAGAAAAAATTCCAGGCTCCCGAGCTAACTTCGTGGTCATGTTTCAAGTGAATTTAAATGAAGCAGCAAATTATTTTAATAATATAAAATCCTAGTGGTGAATTTTAGTTCAGAAAAAGTGAAATTTGATTTGTACAGAATTAATTTTTACTTAATTCAATTTAGCCTGAATCAAAATATAGTGAATAATTGGTTAGAATTTTCCTTTTCATAGAATTTCATTAGTCATAATTTTTTAAAGCTAGATTTTCTTTTTTCTAATTAATTTTTAGTCGATTTTAATAAGTTTAAATTTTTTACTTTAGATAATCTTTAGGTCACCGTATTCATATTTAATAGAAATTTCTTTTCATTCAACTCTTTATTTAAAAGAATTCCAATTTATTCGGATTTTAATTTAGAAGAATTCTTATTTATCAGATGTTTGAATAGACGAACAAACAATTAACAGAAAGATTTTGGAACAAAAATTTTAAAAATTTCCAAAATTAAAAAAAAATTGTCCGATTTTGTCTTCTAAATTTTTGTATTTTATGAATGCTTTATTCAATTTTATCTCTTGCAAATAAATATTTGATTAAGTAAATATTCTGGTATTTAAAAATTCGATTCACTTACAATTATATTAAACTAAAATTCTACTTAACTACAATTCGGTAAAAATTAAAGCCATTTAAATAAAAATTTTGTCTACAAAAATCCATTATACTAAAAATTAGGATTTACTTCAATATAGGCACCTTAAACAAATTCGAAAAATGTAAAATATTTAACTATAGTTAAATATTTTAAATATCTATTATAATAGAAAATACTACCTAGGGAAATTCTGTGAAATACCAACTAAGAAATTTCAAAAATTATTAATGTATTCCATTTTAATCAGCTTACTTATTCTTTGAATTTAAACAAAAGTTTTAATTGAATTTAATTATTTTTTTAGAAGACCATAGACTTTGATAAATCTGAAAAAGACAGTACTGATTCTGAGAATGAGGATGTTTTCGATCTTGATTCCTTTTATGAAAACAAAATCGAAAAACCTAAAAAGCATGCAAATTTAAATCATTGAAATGAGAATTTCTGCGAAAATTATAGAGAATATAGAATAACAATGTTTATATTTATTATTAATTTAAAAATTGTAAATTAAATTTACACGGTTTTATTATAAAACAAACATGTACACATTCATTTTTAAATCTGTATGTGTTTCTGAATTATTATTAAAATATAATTTTCTTAATTTGAATAAAGTTTTATAAGTAGAATATGTTTTGATTAATTCATTAATTAATGTTTTACTTTTTACATACATTATATTTTGTTCAAAAGATTTTATAATTCTAAAATTTAAAAAATACAATGTCCCTAGTAGAAAAATTTCATGGCGCTAGCTAGCACTATAGATTGCATACAAAATTACCATGCATCTAGCTCTGCTAGCTAGCGCTATGAAAATTTTATTCCAGGGATTTTTAAATTCAGGAAAATTTTGAATATCGTTTAATAAAATTAAATCGCAAATTCTTATTTACTCTACTAAAATTATTGTTTTATTTGTTAATTTCATATTTATTTATTTATTTAATAGCATATTATTAAAAATAAATTTTAATAAGAAGTTTACCAAATATAATAAATATATAGAATCAAATAAGTCCTATTAAAATTCAAGAAAATTTTAATTTTTAATAACCAGCAAATTTCCAACCTTTAAAATTAATTGTTAAGGGAAAAAACAATTGATCAAGAACATTATCGTTATTTCGAGCTGATCGTTTAAAAAACGAGATGAGAAGATATTAAACCAAAAAAAAATGAGCATTACTCTCAAAATACTTCATTTCTCATATTTCTCGCTCATTCGCATCACTATCAATATTTGTCTTCTGCACTTTTCTTTGCATTGCACAATTTCTAAGACAAATGGTCCTGAGTTGTAAATAAAAAATGTTCTTTGAAGGGTATATACCCTTCAAAGTGTTGCTGTATTAACTTTATCTTGCCTTAGTTTCCAAGCATTATACTCAAGTCAATCCGTTTTAAAATGTCCTTTCTTTTTATAAAAGAAACATTCTTTTTCTGTTGTAACATGATCCTGAAGTGCTGATTCTCTGCTTTGATTTTCTTCATTTAAACTTAATCTATTCTTGCGTCTTTTATCTTCGTCGATTAATTTACTTTTTGACAAAGACAATGTTAATGATTCTTGTTCTCCTTCTAACATTGGGACTATTGTATCATACGAATCAAGTAGACTTACAAGTAAGTCATCGACAAGTAACCCTACCTTCGATGAGGCTTGATCATCTTTCTTTTTCTAAGCAGCATTCGGAGCTTGTGGAACTTCTTCATTCACCACTAACCAAATTTCTAAATTAACAAGCATTTGCTTTACTTTAAACTTCAACCCGGCATAGTTGTCATTATTCATCTTCTCGCTCTGAAAACTAGGTAGCAAACTTTGAGCCATTGTGAAGTAGAAAAAAAGCCCTTTATTAAATACCAGATTCAAAAAATTCAAATATTAATTTTATTCCCTTTATTACTGTACTTTAATTACTTTGCTTTAGTCACTGTCCTTTAATTTTAGTTGTTCACTCAAAATTAAATTCACTTGAACTTTACTTTATCACAACACTTTATTCCATCTTTTCATCTACCTGGGCACATAACCTGTTGGAACCACAAAGGATTGCATAGGAATAAACCACGTATAATAATATAAAAAAGGAACAGCAACAAGTAAATTACACTGAGAAAAATGGATGTTTAGAATTAGATGTTTAAAACAAGATAGTAACGCTTAACCTCAAAATATTAAAGGTTAACATCTAAGATATTAAATTTTAACATCTAGATATTAAAGTTTAATATGTATATATGTTAACCCTGAACATCTAGATAGCTGTCCCTATGTTAAGTGATAAATATGTTAACCGTTAACATCCAGATGTTAAGGGTAAACATCCATTTTTCTCAGTGTAATTACCTTATTTTTACTTAAACAATTTGAACATAATTTCTTTAACTAAACATTAATATTATCGTTGTATTTACAACATTTAGAATACCTCTGTATTCAAATGACTTATTGTGTGATGGTTACTCTTCGAGGCATTGAAGTGGAGCTAGCCACAAAATCGAGAGCAAGATGGTAAAAGTAAGTCGAGAGGAGGCGGTACTGTGGTCTGGTCGGCCCACCGTCGAATTGGAACATCCTTCTCTACTGAGAAACTAAGATCTTATAACGAAAACAAGAACCAAGAAGCTAGCCTTCTTGACGAAAACATAAGGTGGTGAAATTTTAATGGGAGTTTTCAAACTATAATAAATCAAAGTATATCAATACAAAACTCTTTAATTACTACAAACGTTTACACACTTTCGTTTCAATTCTGATTAATCTAATTAGAATTCTGATTGTTTTATCCAGAATGCATTTAATAAAACATTATTTACATATAATATAATAACAAGAATTTTGTACCATTATTTTGTGTCATTTCTTGTCGAAAAAAAGCCAGGAGAAAATGACACACCTGACATTGAATAAACAATATAACAAGGGTATCTTTTACCTAAGGTCTTGTAACATTAATTATAAATTTTCTTCATTTCAATAAATTAATTAAAAACACAAAGTTGGAATATCTTTTTTCAAAATTTTCTAACTACTAGTAACTTGTCAGCATAATAAATTATCTATAATAATAAAATCAGAGTTTTGTCTGTACACTGCACAGAACTTGGAAATTTGTGTTTATTTTTTCGTTTCTAGTAGTAGCAATTCTAAAAATGCTGTTTAAAAAATTATGTATGTTTGTATTTATGTATGTATGTATGTATGACCGCGATATTTTGTCCGGGCATCACTCAAATACGGCTCCACGGAATAAAGTTAAATCTTGCAGTCTGTTAGGTATTCGCATAACTTAAATTTATAGCCAAACGCCATTAAAAAAAATTAATTTTAAAGGAAGTTATAACATTTTTTCAAAAAAATCAAAAAACAAAAAAATTTAATATTTTTTATTTTTTTACGTGACACTTTTAAACTCTCTGTACTCATAGCTTTTTATTTAGAAAATAATTGATAAGGGATTAATAATTAAATAATACTCTCTATCCAAGCCACTTTAAAAAATATTTTTTTAAACGGAAGTTATGGCACTTTTTCAAAAAAAATCAAAAAATAAAGAATTATGATATTTATCATGTTTTGACGGATCACACCAACACTCATTGTACTTAGGTTTTTAATTTTGATAAAAATAATTAAATTAATTTATATTTTAACATTAAAAATAAAATGGAACAATAAATTACAAATTTGAACTTCAAATGTCTACAAAATTCAAAAAATCAAAAATTTTTTAAATTATACATTTTTTGATAG
Source organism: Ganaspis brasiliensis (assembly GCA_037103525.1). Lineage (NCBI taxonomy): Eukaryota > Metazoa > Arthropoda > Insecta > Hymenoptera > Figitidae > Ganaspis > Ganaspis brasiliensis. The sequence continues at coordinate 738,182 of JAZKLR010000546.1, forward strand.
ATTGATTTTAAACTTTTTACAATAAATTGAGTATTACACGTGATTTCGTCACATTTTAACAGAATTTTGCAAAACTATTATTCTATAATATTCTATTTGAGAGTTACTTAATAGTAAAATTAAAAAATACAAGATTAAAATATTTAATTCAATTATTTAATGGGCACAAATCAATACTTAAATAAAAAATTGTAATTAATTGAGTTTAAATTTAAAATGGACGATACAACATAATTTTTAAAAATGTACATTTTTAGTTTTGTTTCTTTTACACAGTGTTCCTTAATTGACAGAACTTTAAAAATATTTAAAAAGGGAAATTGAACAATTTTTCTAACAATCTAAATATATTCTTAATTTTCTCATTATCTAATGTACATGAATTCTTATATTTGTAACTAATGTGAAATAAAAATTTTATTAAATAACATTAATTCATTTAATTTTAAAGTAAAAATTAAAACAGATATACATAATATATTTTATAAATGCACTTATGATAAATATAATATAATATAAACAAAACAGTAAAAAACTATTAATTTTCGTAAAATTTTTGCTTTTTTGGTCCTCTCTAAGTAAATTATACTTATGATTATCAATATAAATTATCCTTTAATATGTGAATGGTTACTTTGACCTGACACATCTCAGAAACAATATCGTAGAGAATAAACAAAAACAAAATAAAATAGAACATTTATGAATTTCATTAATTGTAAAGAATGTTTTGAGCAATGTAAAGACAAAAGTTGAAATGTATTAGTAGGAACTAAAACCCGTCGAAGACGGTTACGACAGCTAGTAATATAATAATAAAGTCCCACTGAATTTTTAAAAACCTAGTGAATTTTGTTTATGAGTTTGTTTCTGTGTGATTTTGAAAGAAACAAAAAATTTCCTCTTCTGAATATCTGAATAAAAAAATAGTGAAAATAATATCTTTAAATTTTTATATAAAGGGGGAGGGAGTTAAAATCAAAACATACGCCCCCCCTTTTAAAAATGACTTAATACTGGTATCACTCGAATAGGCCAAATTTGTCAGTAAAATCTCTCTTAAAATATTAAATATTTTGACAGTAAATCTTGCAGATTTACTCTGAATATCATTAACAAGGTCTATCTGACCCGAGTTTGTTTAAATTTTGTCTTAAAGTTAATTTTTTAAAAAAAATAGCTAATTTTTAAAAAATTAAGTTTAAGTCAAAATTTAAACAAACGCAGGTCAGAGAGACTTTCCTAATGATATTTCAAGTAATTTTACAAAGTTTGCTGTCAAAATATTTATTATTTTAAGAGAGAGTTTAAGGACAAATTTTGCCTAATCTAGTGACGTCAATCCCTACCACATGCCCTTAAAAATATGAAATAAAATTTGCACCTTATATCAAGAATTTACACAATTTTGGTCAAAATACAAAGGGTTAACAACTTTATGAAAAATATCATTTGATGAGTAATGACAAAAAATTCATTACGAAAATTGCAAATTACATGCATTTTGAACTATTATGCAATTTATCGTAAAAATTTATCGGTTCCTTTGAATCCGATATATGGGGTAAAATTTCTGAACTGTCCAGGTCAAAAAATAAAATTTATTTAAACTTTGCTAAAATGTTTCCATTGTTAGTGGAAGTGCGTAAATATTAAATATTTTCAAATTCCACAATATATTTGTTGAGTTACACAGTTTTAAAATTTTGAATTTTTTTAAAATGTAGTTTCTTAAATTAATTATATTTCTAAGTAGATTGCATCAAAGTTAACATATATATAGTGATTTTTAAAGCTATTTTACAGGCTATTCGATGATATTAAATGTTTTTCTTTGGTAAAAAAAAAATTTGACCTTTAGATTCAAGGTCAAAGTGTTAATTTGATTGTATCTCGAAATCGGAGTTAAAAAAAAAATAAATTAACCTATCTCAATGGAAAGCTTGATTTTTTTCCTATAAGATATGTAAAAAATACAGTAAAACTCTAAATACTTCTGTCAAAAATACATCTAAAATACCCGCGCGCGCTCGAATAGCGCGGCCTCGTGGGAGTAACCACTGGTTAATCGAGCGCGCGCGAGTATTTGAGATATATATTTTTGACAGAAGCATTTAGAGTTCCACTTTAATTGTTACATATCTTATAGGAAAAAAGTCAAGCTTTCCATTGAGATAGGTTAATTTTTTTTAAAACTCCGATTTCGAGATTCAATTAGATTAACACTTTGACCTTGAATTTAAAGGTCAAATTTTTTGTTTACAAAAAAAAATTTATTATCATCGAATAGCCTGTAATAAAAGCTTTAAAAATCACTACATATATATGGTAGCTATTATGCAATCTACTTACAAATATAATTAATTTAAAAAACTACATTTTAAAAAAATTCAAAATTTTAAAACTGTGTAACTCAAAAACTATTTAATGGAATTTGAAAATATTTGGTATTTACACTTCCACTAACAATGAAAACATTTTAGCAAAGTTTGAATAAATTTTATTTTTTGACCTTGGCAGTTTAGGAATTTTGCCCCATATGTGGGTTTTAATGCATATTAATTGTTTAAACAATTTAAATTTGTTTCAATAATTTTATTCATATCTTTTGTTTTAATTAAATATCTTAAAAGCTTATAACTTTTTGAATAGAGAAAAGAAAAACAATTAAATTTATATAATTTAATTTATTTATTTTAATTGATTGTATTACGTAGAAACCTTTCCAAATATACCCTAAATTCCTCCTTGTAAATCGAATTCAATTAAGAATTTGATTTAGGATGAGGATAAGTCAATGAGACACTAAAATTTAGTTATAAAAAAAAATTGGTTATAAAAATGAGAATTGAGCAAGAACAATGATTTCATATCAAAATTGAACCTTACTTCGAATTTGAATTGATTAAAGAATTATCCAGTATAGAAATTGTGGTAGTAGATCCTCTTTGGAGATTGCAAAGAGAGATATGGACTTAAAATCTTTACTAATGAATTTGGTTGAAGATTTACTAGCGCCACTGCAATTCGGAAGTGCTTCCACAGTAGGGTGGTCTAAAAACAAAAAAGTTGAAAATATTATACTCTCACCCCCCAGGATTGTTCTATATCGAAAAAAAAATTACTCATATTTTTTTGTTTTTATTTTTTTTAATTTTTAGAGGTCGCTCAAAGTGCTCAAAGTTTCCCATGCAAAATGCATGGAGAAAAAAAACTTTTTCGTAGAATTGATATAAAATCCATGAAAATTAATATTTCTTGATCGGATAATGGTGCTTCTCTTCAGGAGAGTTCAAAAAACAAGATCCAATAATTTATTAAACAATTTTTAATTATTGACTATTTTTTAAAGGTCCTTAAAAATCCCCATAAAATGAAAAAAACGTAAATTATGGGGTTTTTTAAGGACCTTTAAAAAATAGTCAATAATTAAAAATTGTTTAATAAATTATTGGATCTTGTTTTTTGAACTCTCCTGAAGAGAAGCACCATTATCCGATCAAGAAATATTAATTTTCATAGATTTTATATCAATTCTACGAAAAAGTTTTTTTTCCCATGCATTTTGCATGGGAAACTTTGAGCACTTTGAGCGACCTCTAAATATTAAAAAAATAAAAACAAAAAAATATGGGTAATTTTTTTTTCGATATAGAACAATCCTAGGGGGTGAGAGCAAAACATTTTCAACTTTTTGTTTTTCCCATGTATTTTTGGACCACCCTATTCCACAGGTAGGATGTTTGCACAAGCCGCACAGTAGCTCGTTGTATCTCAGAAAGATTTGACAGGCGGCTGGTATTGTTTTGATTTTAAGATTTATTTTAGTTGAACTACACAGTACAAGTTGAATTATGATTCCCGAATTGAAATGATGAACTTGAACTTCACAATAACTCTACGATAAGATGATGTTAATTGATGGACAAGTGATTTAACGATTAACACTTGCAGAATTGTCACTTGACTACTAAAGACTGTTTACTGGAGACTACAACTGTTAACTGAAGACTTTGTAATAGGTGTGTTCGTTCAATTTTGGTGGGTGGTTCATATAGTAAATTTTACGCGTAGCTTCAGATACCGTATCACCTCTTGGTAAAAATATACATTTATAATGTATATCTTTTATAATAAATATAATTATAATAAAAATATATCTTACTTTTGAATGTAAGATATTAATATGACAAGAAATCATTACAATAGTATAATATCACCATGTAGTAGTATATAATATAATATAATAATATAATGAAACAATATCATCGTCTGATATTATAATATAATATATTATAATATATGTTTTAGTTATGAACGTAACAATTATTTAAAAAATAACAGTTGTTTAAAAACAACTTTTTTTAAATTCACCTAGAATCGTGTGGTTTTTTGAAATTTTCATTGAAGAACTCGCTGGTTGGGTGCAACAAGATGATACCTGGTATTTATTTTAGAGAACATGACATATCTTCTTTGCGTTGGAGAACATGACATATCCTATTCGAGTTGAGAAACATGACACATCGAAAAGGAGAATTATTTAATGAAATTTTTGTTGGCACCACTGAGCGCGAAATTTAAAAAAAAATTAATAAATCTTTAAATTAAATTGAAAATCTGTTTCGTTTTTGTTTTGTTAAACAAATACATTCACACGTTACTGTGATATTTGAGCTGTCAAACTTTTTACACGAGTAAATTAATTTTCTATTAAATTTCACTTTACATATTAATCATGGAGAAGAATAAGTTAAACATATTTTTAACATATACTATTTTTAATTAATATAGGTTACTGATGTCAATATTTTATAATAGATCCTCCAATAATATCATTTGCTAATGATACTGTTTCTGATGAAAATGCGGAAAATTTTTGCGGCTTATCTGATAATCTTTCTAATGATGATTTATCTGATACTAATTTAAATCCTGAAAATATAACTACAACAAATACAAGAATAAGGAAAAGAAACCCAAGTGAATGGAAAAGAAATGTTTCCAAACGAGTATTGAATTCTGGTTTAGAGGGTACGACGAGAAGTGGAAAAACAACAAAAGAAAAGGCCTTGGGTCTTTCATGTGATTGTGGATCAAAATGTACAAATAAAATAAGTGATCAAGAACGTCTTCAACTTTTCACAAATTTTTGGAATATTAAAGACCGCACTCGTCAGTGGGATTACTTAGCTAGACTGATTAAAACCTGCGAACCAAAAGAGAGAAAAGTGTTTTTGAATGATTTTGAAGAACAACGTAAAAAAAATTCATATACGTACAGTCTAGTAACAAATACGAACATGGAAATCAAAGTTTGTCGCCTTATGTTTTTAAATACTTTCGGTAATTGTTATAAATATTTATTTAATTCAATTTCAACAAAGCTTTTTGGAAAAAAATTAAAATTTCACAATTATGCGAGATAAAATTTAATTCCAATGGCATAATAAATTTTAAATATAATTACAACGAAGATTTAATGACTGTGCAGATGCCAGAAAATAATGATGGTCTATCCAGTGCCTACAGTGCAAAATTACCCATTGATAAAAATAATGTCAAAGACATACAAGAACTTTGTGCTAAAGAAGTCATTCCAGAGGATTTTCACGAATTTTATAATAATTTAATTGAATAATTTTAGAATATATTGTAAGTGTTATTTTTATTCTGTTATACGTATTAATTGTTTCTTAATATTTAAAAATATATTAAAAAGATTTATCTATTTTATGACACTATATTGTTCAATTGTACTAAAAGTAAGAAATCTGTTTAGAAAGATTTTTTAAAATATATGATTCTTGAATAAAATCAATATGATTATCATTGTTATAAAAGATAAATAAATTTATCACTTCAAAAAATAGGTTAAAATTGAAACAGTGATTTTGAATATTAAAAGGATATAATATTTTTTTTTTCTTAAAAGCTAAAAATATTTTTCTCATAAATTTACAAAAGGATTAATTTTAATAATTCAATTTATAAACAAAAATAAGAAAAACTTTAAATTTCATTTAAATAATAAAAAATTAAAATTATAAAAACCTCTTAGTAATAATTTTTATTGAAACAAAACAATAAATTTTAAAACCTAAATTTGAATTTCCCGCTCAGTAGTGCGAACAAAAATTTCATTAAATAATTCTCCTTTTCGATATGTCATGTTTCTCAACTCCAATACGATATGTCATGTTCTCCAAAACAAATACGAGGTGTCATCTTGTTGCACCCAACCAGCGAACTATAACAAAGTTATTTATACACCATTCGCAATGTACATTTAATTGTTTAAACAATTTTAATTTGTTTAAATATATTTTTTCATACTTTCTGTTTTAATTAAATATTTTAAAGCTTAAAACTTTTTAAATAGTGAATGGGAAATTAATTTAATTAATTTCCTGTAATTAATTGTTTAAACAATTAAAATTTTTTAAAATCAACTTTTCCAATAAATTCAGCTAGAATCATGTGGTTTTTTTTTTACAATTTTTATATAAGAATTATAATGAAGTTATTTATTTATATTTCACAATATACATGCAATCAAAACTGCGTCATAATAAATCAAGCTTTATTACAACACATATATAGGTATTGGTTTATTAATGAAAAATAAACGAAACTGGTCAGATCACAAAACAAACAAATAGGGGTAATTTTTTTCTATTTTTAGTCGATTTTCGTGCTACTTTATACAATTTTCAAAAAGTATCTTTTTTTGAAACACCCTAGTATGTATATATATGTATATCATATGTAATAAAGTGGTCATTTACGTTTCACATGTGCAATTTGGTGGGGAAGGGATTAGAAAAGTTAGCAAATGTCAAAGGCTTAAAGCATTTTTATGTACACAAGAGGAGAAGAAGTTAATAGTCTGTGAAAAATAGTTCACGTGGTATATCAATGGCCCTATTGATAATAGGGTGGCAGAGGGGGGGGGGGATGTCAGAAAATTAAACTATAGCGTTACGTAACAAACTTAAGAAAAATTTAATGAGAGAAAAAGAAGATAATAATATAACTTATTATAACGTTATTCCCGGTTATTTTGTTTCAGGGTGCAGTTAGTCAACGGTACAAACTGCGAACAAATTAGTAATTCAATAAATCAATACCCATAATAAAAGACATTAAAATGTGGGGGTACAATCTATTTTCGAAGACGATTTATAAGGACATTTTTAATTTTATTTACTTTTAAAATATATTTTATTTTTGTTGCTAGAATACCCGAAAAATTGATGTGAAAAATGACCAAATGTAATGTTTGAGAATTTCGTTAAAATTGATTTTTTGTAAAAATACGAAAAACTACCTTTATAATAAAATAATCTTTAATAAAATAATTAATAAAAATAATTAATAAAATTTGAATTTTTCACTCGGCTGTATTTAATATTGTAGATGAATATAACGATCACTCCGAGTCAGGTCAAGAAAATTAAAAACAAATTTTTTTTACGTTTCAACGGCACAGCCGTCCTCTTCAGAAACTGAAAAGTTTATTATATAATAAGGGGCCATACTTAAATTACGTAACTCTCTAAAGGGGGGGGGGGGGTTCTGAATCTGTGTAAATCTGTGTAAATTGCCAAATGTTTATATTATAAAAACTGTTACAGGTGGGAGGGAATGTCTAAAGATTTCTAAAAAAAAGCGTTACGTAATTTAAGTACGGCCCCTAATTATAAATGTTATTTTAAAAAAAAAATGAATATAAACAGTTTATAAGTCGTACAGAAAACTATTATAAATTAACAATATTTACCGTCAAAAATTAATAAAATAATTTGCAAAAAAAAACATTTTATATACGTTTAAAAATTGATAAATAAATAAACGTCTTGGGCAACACGATTCACAATGAATACTGAATAATTATGGAATTAATGCAGTCAAAATGTACGAAGAAAACTAGGTCATTAATATCGTTTAAAAGTATAAATAAATAGAAAGAAACGTTAAGGTGTAATTAAACAATGACAGAAACTATAAATATTTCCTTTCGTTAAGAAAGTGTAGATAACAATTACATAGATTTTGAGTGTCATATTTTTTTTTATTTTTTTTTATTATTATTAATATTTGTACCACCGCCATTCTCTTGGTTTCACCAACATATGATGCAGGACAATGTTCACAATTTATTTAGTAGACAACATTTGTAATTTCTGATTTCTTACTTCTGTCTTTACCTTTTCTAATTAAATTATGATTTAGTGATTGGTTGTTAGTAGAAAAAGTGAAAATATTATACTTTTTAAGCATTGATGAAGTTCTCTCATACAGATTTTGTACATATGGTAAAAAAACCTTTGGAGATCTTTTATATAAAAATGGATTGGTAGTGTTTTTTTGAGAACCTGATTCTATAAAGAAGATACGTTTTTTATGTAATGTTCGATAACATTAATTGCGTGATTATTACGTAACAGAATTTTTTTTACATAATCAATGTTTTTAGGATGAAATTTAATATGTGAGAGCTTTATCGCTCTGTCAATTAAATTATATATATTTGTGAAATTGGATGTTGTGACTTATAATTGATGGTTCTTTCCGAAAAGGTGGGTTTTGTGTACCAATCAGTTATAATTTCTTCCTTATGTTGTATCAAAAAAAATAAAATTTCAATTTCAATTTCATGCGTTCACTGTAATCTATTATCATAACTGTTAAAAATGACTAACATTTCTTGAATTTTATTTTTCGGTATGCATGTAATTATATCATAAACGTATCTATGAAAAAATATTGGTCTAAAAGATAATTTATTAATACAAGTAGTCTCGAGATCTACCATAACAATATCTGCAAACAATCCCGATATAGGTGAATGCATATGGGTACCATAAATTTGTTTGTAATATTTATTGTTAAATTTAAAAATGTGTTATTGAATAAAAATAAGCAAGCATTTAGTAGATCATCTAAGGATATGTTCAAATATCTAGATAAAGTAGAATAACGTTTTACGATGCAATCACATACACGTCCCGATCCAACGTTAGTAAACAATGATTTAACATCTAAACTAATTAAAACATGGTCATGGGGAACGGTTAAATCTTTAAGTTTATCAATGAAATCAAAACTATTACGAATATAAGACTTTGACTTTGGTAAGGAATCATGAATAATATTGAATATGTGTTTTGAAAGAAAATATATTGGTGAGCCAATAGTAGAGACAACAGGTCTAAAAGATATATCTCTTTTATGATATTAAGTACCCATTTGAATTCCAATATTTCAGAAAGTCATGAGTTCTCGTTCTTAACTTTGGGAGGAGATCTTTTTTAATGACTTCATAAGTATTTGTATCAGACAATAAATTTTCAGTTTTTTTAATATCCTCATCATTATTTAAAGCAATCGTGACGTTTCCTTTATCGGCAATAGTAAAAAATACATTTTTGTGATTTTTAACAAAAAGTTTAGCATCGTTAAGTTTCTTTGTAAAAATTCTATCTTTAGCACTAATGTGCCTAGGAAAATTATTTTTGAAAAAACTAATATTTTTAATTATTTTGTTTCTAATGTCATTAGCAATTTCATTATTTACATCATAAAATTTTATAAAATGTTCTATTGATTTTATATACATTCAATCGTAAAGTAAAGAGAATTATTGTTGTTATTAGAATTAAATTTAAAACCATTGCCCAAGGAGATGACATCGATGACATTGATTGGCATAACTCAATTAGACAAGTTCAAAAACCAATATTGTTTTTGATTACAAAAGTCAGTTGAATTAACACTCTTGTTTTTTAAGAAATTAAATTTTTTTAGAGATTTATCGTTTTGAACAAAAGTAAAATGTGTATGCTTTTTGTCATGTATATCGTATATAGATTTTGCAATCTGTGTCGGAAAATTATTATTAATTGTGGATTTAAATAGATTAATATTTTTGTTCAAATGGCAAATGTGTCCTTTATTTTAAATGGAATTGAAAATAATTAAAAAGATTAAAGTACTCACGGTGGTCTTGAAGCAACTTTGAATGAAGGGTTTTAGCACATCATTTTTTTTTTGCTGATTTGGGTTATTTACATCATAAATAGTGTGTAAAAAATTTATTGTCCATAACTTGCCGAGCCGTTTTTAAGAAAACACATTTTTAAAAAAAATTACTCTTATTTATTAAAATTTTTTCAAATAGTGACTAGATGGCAAATTCTTTATATTTTTCCTGTATTGTAACTTGTACAATTTACATAAGTTGACAAAAATAAGTGTCTTGAGGGAGCATAGGAGGTCATAAAATTTAAAAAATCGAGTTTTTTCTCAAAATTTTTAAATCGATACAAGAAAAATTCTTTAAAATTTCTAAAATCTCTCTAAAAGTTGATTTGAACATAAAATTCTGATTTCAAATCACTGCGGTAGCTCGAAGGTTAAACGCGCTTTTCTCAAAACTACATTTTCAGAGTTGGTAGAGACCATATCTTAAAAAATAGCGCACCGATCATTTTGAAATTTTCTACACATATTTTATACATACTCAGCTTGAACTTGAATAGAATACTTTTTCTTACAACATATACAATTTGTTTTAAGAAAATAAAATGATTTATTTTTTAAACAAAAATCACGATTCTTACTTCAAAGCACTATTAAAGATTAAAATTTTATTTTTAAATGTGCATCGTTCAAGTGCTACTAATCTACTAACAAATAATAATTTTTGGTTTTTGGATTTCGGATGATCCTAACGAGACTTATCATTTTCACTGGTAGAATACTTTTTTCTCAGGAGCAACACTAAATTCGTTATAGCACTTATAATTTTTATTATTTTTCAACAAAAAAATTCCGAAAATTAACCACAACAACAATTTGCCATTATTTAAACAAATTATTGTTAATAATAATTAATTCTTTACCTAGAAAGACACCTAGAAACTAGAAAGACACAACTTTTTCCTAATTTTACAAATTAATGGGCTCTGGTTAGAGTGAGAATTATTATTATAATTATTAACTATAATATTAATAATATTAATAATTATTAACTATAATTTATTATTTTTATATTGTTTAAAAAATTTATTATTGTTAATTTTTACCTATTATTCAAATAAAACTAGCAAGTTGTAGTTTTTTCTGACTTTAATATTTTCTATATCTGAAATGAAAAAAAGGATCCAGTAAAATTAACCACAACATCAATTTGCACTTGTTTAAACAAATTATTGTTAATGATTACTAATTCTTTACAAATAAACCTAGAAAAACACGACTTTTTTCTAATTTTACAAAGTAATGGGTTCTGGTTAAAGTAAGAAAAATTATTGACTATAAGTTATTATTTTTACATTGTTTAAACAATTTATTATTGTTAATTTTAAACTACCATTGAAATAAACTTAGTGAGTTGTAGTTTTCTCTAAATTAACTATTTTTTATATTTAAAATGAAGAAAAGTAAAAATAACCACAATAACCATTTGAAGTTGTTTAAACAAATTATTGTTTATAATTATTCATTCTTAACAAATGCACCTAGAAAGACACAACTTTTTTCTAATTTTACAAATTATTGGTCTCTGGTTAGAATAAGGCAAATTATTTATCAATTTGACTTTGTTTAAACAACTTATAATTGTTAAGTTTTAACTTTTATCCTGAAACATCCAGCGAAATGTAATTTTTACTATACTATTCATTGTCTATACTTAATACTACAAGAAATTCAGCAAAATTAACAACAACTTCCGTTTGGCCTTGTTTAAACAAATTATTGTTAAAAATCATTGATTAATAACAAATAAACCAAGATACATATTTTTCCTTATTTTACAAGTTATGCCTTTTTAGGATCGTTTGTAAAAATCAATAATTATTAGTAATAATTTGTATAAACAATTTTAAGTTGTGGCTAGGGAAAATTTTGCAGAAAATCTTATTACTTTCAAATTAAAAAGTTACTGAAGGAAGAAACCTAAAAATCGCTAGAAGCTTTAGGATAAAAGTTATAAATAAACAATACATTGTTTAAAGAAAGTAAAAATAATAAATTATAGTCAATAATTTTTCTTATTCTAACCAGAGAAGAAAAATTTGTAAAATTAGGAAAAAGTAGTGTTTTTATAGGTGCATTTGTGAAGAATTAATAATTAATTAATTATTAATAAATAATTTGTTTAAACAATTGGAAATGGTTGTTGTGGTTATTATTACTAAAGCTTTTTTTCATTTTTAATATACAAAATAATTAAGTCAGAAAAAACTGAATTTCGCTAGGTTTATTTTAATGATATTTAGAAATTAACAATAATAAATTGTGTAAACAATATAAAAATAATAACTTATAGTCAATAGTTTTTATTACTTTAACCAGAGCCCGTTAATTTGTAATATTCGGAAAAAGTTGTGTTTTTCAAAGTTTATTTGAAAAGAATTAGTTATTATTAACAATAATTTGTTTAAACAATTGCAAATTCATGTTGCGGTTAATTTTACTGGATCCTTTTCTTCATTTTAAATATAAAAAATAGTTAATTTAGAGAAAACTACAACTCAGTAAGCATAGTTAAAAATTAACAATAAGAAATTTTTTAAACAATATAAAAATAATAACTTATACTCAATAATTTTTCTCACTCTAAAGAGAGCCCATTAATTCGTAAAATTACAAAAAAGTTGTGTCTTTGTAGGTTTATTTGTAAAGAATTGATTATTATTAACAATAATTGGTTTAAACAATGGCAAATTGTTGTTATGGTTAATTTCCTTAATACTTTTTTTAATTTTTATTGTAAAAAATAGTTAAGTGAGAAAAAACTAAAACTTGCTAGATTTATTTGAATAATAGCTGTAAATTAACAATAATCAATTGTTTAAACACATGAAAAATACATAAAAATATCTATAAACATTCGTAAATTGATAATATGTAACAATTTTGTTAAAAAATCCTAAAGAAACTATTAATTTGTAATTTAAAAGAAATTATTATTTTTTTTGCATTAATGGGGGTTGTTTATAACCCGATAAAAAAGAGTTAATATTAATAAATTATTAAACAAATTATAGAATATTGTTGTTTGAGCACTTTTTAAGATATGATACGCTGTATTGGGGTTTTGAGTGATTTTTGAGGATTTGGTAGCGAATTTACGAAAAAGTACGTTTTTCCCATGTAAAATCAATGGGAAATTTCAAGGGATTTTGCCACCCCTAAATATTGTCCGATTTCTAAAAAAAAAAAAAAATACGGGTATTTTTTTCGATTTGGAAATTTTTTAGTGGGTAGGAGCAAAACATTTTAGACTTTCGTCTTTATGGACCACTCTAAGTACAGGTACTTGATATTAAACTCAATATTGATGAGAGATGAAAAATGCTTTTTCCGAATTACAATACGCTGTTCTGACTCAACTTGAAAATTGATATAGGTACTTATCTTCATTCTAATATTCTCATATTCTCTATTAAAATAAGCAGGAATTTTTTCTACGTAAAGCTTCATTTGTTATTAGCAATTGTTTATTTATCAATGTTTAGCAAAGAAAATCAAACTTTAACTTGAATGTGTTTTTAATTACCAAGAAAAGGATTTACATTAATCGACTAGATTTACTGCTCTAAAATTTGAGTTGAAAATTCTAAAAAAAATTTATTTTTTGTTCTTAGAATGAGCAGAAAATTTTAATTCTGCCACATATGTTTTTACCTACAAAATAAGCTTCCTAGAACATTTTTCGTCAAAAATCCATTTCTTTTCAGCAAAATGGATTATTGGCTGTCCTAACATTAATGTTAAAACTTTTATTTAAGAAAATTTAAAGCTGTTTCCCAATTGAAAGTTACTTTTTTTGCAGAGCGTAATGCCAATCAGCATCATCTGGGACAAAATTTCAACAGTTCAACAAGGCCGTCATTAAGATTCTCAATGATATCGCAAAGAAAAATTTGTAAAAAATATTGCTATTTGATTTGATAAAATTTAGTATTCATCAAAATGAATGTTTTTCAGTGAATAAGTAAATTTAAAAATTATTACCTCAGTGAATTTGTGTATTTATTTTAAGATTAATTAGTATTAAGAATAACGTCAAAATTTGCATTCAAGAATTGAATCATAGTATGACAAAAAAGAATTCGTTAAAATAAATTTGCGACTCAAAATGTTCAGAATTAAAGTACCGACGAATACGTTTCTAAAGGTAAAGTTGACTAATTAGCGATAGATAATTTTTTTTTTTATTCAGCTATCTATATCTTTTTACGGGTACTTTATTTCAAATACTCCAAAAATATATTTCCTATTCATGATCAAACTAAAGAAATCTATTATCTCCAAATTTGTAATCAGGTACTAAAAACCCAGTTATTATATACATACGAAACTTACTTTAAAACAATAGAAAATTGAATAAAAGATATTAATAGTTGCAATAGAATGGTTTTCGATTTTGTTTTTATTGCAATTGTTAAAAACCTTGAACTTTTTATCTGCTTACAAGGTAGGAAAATCGATTTTAAAATCACTATGGAAACAAAAATTATCAACACTGTTAATAGAAGAATAGAACGCAAACTAAAATTACTTTAAAAATATTGTGTACACAATGCAATATTATTTTCCTGATGCTGATATGAAATATAAAAAATATTTTTTATTTAAGATCGTTTATTTCTGAATAAAACAATCACATAATATTCCTTGATTTAATTTCTCCTAATTAAAGAAAGAGCATTATAAAAGATTTTCTTTTATTTTATTATACTTTCTTTTAATAATTGCGGAAACAAAACATATTAGCGATGTTTTTTTCCTTTTCTGTAATGTCTAAACATAATATTGATTTCTCGCTTATTTAATTCAAATTTGGAATCGTTATAAAAAATATTAGCGATGTTTTTTCCTTTTCTGTAATCTCTAAACATAATATTGATTTCTCGCTTATTTAATTTAAATTTGGAATCGTTATAAATTTACAAAATTATTCTAATCTTAAAGATTTGAAAATGAATTATTAGATTTTCATATTTGAGAAAAATAACCACATTTCTTTCATTTGAATAGGCTAGAATGAACTTAAAAGTTAACCAATGCTAAAAGTCCGCAGTAATAGTCACATTTACCCTAATATATAAATAGTATTTCAGATCACAAAAGTGAAATTTTCTAAATAAAAGTTGTGGTTTGTTTTTAAAGTTAGAAATTAAACAAAAAAATCAAAATGTAATACATAAAAAAATAAGTTATTGCAAGCTGGAAAAAGTGAATAACATTTTTATAAACATGTTTTTATTTAATTTTTCAGCTGGGTTGCAATATTTCCAATTTTTTCCATCAATTCTTAGGATTTATTTCTGAATTTTCGGGAAAAAATCAACTACGTTCGAAAATTTTTCCAATCTTTAGGAATAATTTCCAATTTTTTTTGGATATTGTGGATTTTTTCAAACTTTAGGGGAAAAAATGCTAATATTTCCTGAAGATAATGAATTTTTCCGTAAATTCGGAAATATTTCCGTCTACTTCAATGGATATATTTCGGAAATTGTTTACAGTGTAAAGAAAGGAATCTTGAATGCAAAAAATTAGAATGCAGACTTAAATAATAATTAGTTTACCCTAAGTGTTTATTACCCTTTATTTAATTTTTACCTTTAACATATCAAACATAACCTAAAACGTTTTGTTTCTATTTCTAAGGTCCCTTTCTTCGGAGCGTGTCACATTTAATATGTGTACATAATTTCTGTCCAGTTGGCTTCGAAGTAAGTAAACGAAGCTTAGATTTTAGAGCGTCAATATGGCAGTTGAGCTTAACCCTCTGCAAGCAAACCTTGGCACGAGAGAGAGCTTCTGACCTTTTGAGTAAATTTCGCGAAATCCAAAAATCCTTTGGAATACTGCGTAAAAGACCAGAATAAACATTTCCTGAACGGTTAGTAGTTGCAGGGTGTAAAAGAGACAGAGACAGAGAGAGAGAAAGTTGCATAAGAGGGGAAAAGGGTGGATGCAGGGAGCTTGCGGTTTGGGGGTTGGTTCCAGACTCAGAGTGTGTGAGAGAAATAAAACTATGCTTGGCGCCCAGTAGAACGAAGCCAGACGTTCGAATGGCTAAAAGTAGATGTGCAAAGTTCGCATACACGTGATGAATGTAAACGAAGAATAGACACCATTTAAAATGAAACTAAAAGTTTTTTTTCTATGTTAAATAAATTAAAAAAAAATATTTTATTCAACTTCTGAAATAATTTTATGTGCATTTTTTCGAAAATCTCTTACTCACCTTTTTTCTACGTACGCTAACATGAATTTCTACGCACTTACTAATGTGTATGATGGGTTGCATATGTTTTGACAAAAATTTTTACAATGTTCTCCAAAGTATTAGTAACTTCGAAATTATGTATTTTAGTCTCAATTTGATGAAATTCAAGAATAAAAGTAAAAAATATTGTTGAGCATTTATTGATTTGTTTAATATTAACATTATTTACAATTTTTTGTAAATATTAATTCTCGCTTCCTATTCTGCAGCCACATAATCGTTAGTGTTTTAAAATTGCCTATGTAATAGGCGCAAGTTTGTTCTAATGTAAAAAGAAGAAATATCTTTTTATAGTAGTTTCGAATAATTTGTATAAGTATATGTTATTTTTAAACAATTTTGTGTTGATGGTAATGTATGTTATAAATAATAAAAATACGGAAGAAACTTTTTCAAGTACATGGCGCACTCTCGACTGGTGAAGTGGGCAATCAAAACCTTTCGCGTTCAAGGATACTCTCATAGATGGCGGCACAACATACTTTTTTGATTATTCTTTCTTCGTGAAAATTCAAGTTCTCTTCCCTGCTTTCACTTTTAATTAAATTCCAATCAATGCAAGGAATTTTTAACTAACAAAATCTTTCAATAGACCTATTGTTGGCGATTAAAAGACCGTTGTAATTAGCTGGTTGGAAATAATTAAATTACACTTAGTGTTCTAAAATACCTATTAATTTTTTAGATTAAAAACATGATTATTTATTATTAATTCATTACTTTTCATTATTTACTGTTATTTATTATTAACATTTATTGTAATTTTATTTATTTACTATTATATTATACAATATTATTTATTTATAATTGTTGAGTATCTATAGTGTTATGATTCTAATTTGACCTAAATCTTATTTACCCAAATATAATTTCGCTAATTTCCGTAAATAAAAAATTAGTTAAATAATATTTACAAAATCTATACTATCATATTAAGATGTTTATAAAAATAACTAGCAAAATAAACGCGCGCAAGAACGCGATTAGTTTTCCATACCTTTTAGAAATTAAACTATAATAATAAATAAAACAAATCGATGAATAATATTTATCTAATAAGGAGGGCTGCCAGTGGACTTGCAGATTGAAAATAGTGAAAAAAAGACTTTATTTTAAAAAAGTTAGTAAATAATGATTTTTTAAGTGAAAAAAGTGAGTAAATAGTGAGCTTTTAAATAAAAAAAAGTAATTAAATAATAAGTTTTTAAATAAAAAAAAAGTGAATAAGCAATATAGAGTTTGATATCACTGCAGTGATATCTATAAATATTGCTTATTCACTTTTTATTACAAAAATATCATGATATTAAATTGGGGGCCGCCAGTAGGAAAAGCCATTCAAATTAAAAAAAAACAATTCGAAAATCGCAAAAATAATTGAAATATGTAGAAAATAATTAAATAATGACAAAAATAATTCAATTTGAAAAAAAGTTGTAAATTACAAAAGTAATTGAAAAATTGATTAAAAATCAAAAAATGATGACAAAAATTGAAACGAAATAATTGAAAAGTTTCATAAATAATTCAAGTTACAAAAATATAATTAATCAATGACAAAAATAATAAAAATTTCCAACAAAAGTTTGAGACTGGTGTTAAAAATTTTAAATTTTTCACAATAATTGAGATATTGAAGAAATAAATAAAATGTAAAGAAACTAATTGAATAATGACATAAATAAGTATAAAAGCTGGTGTAAGAATTACACTTTTTAGACAATAGTTTGGAAAATATTAAAAAATAATAGAATTTTAAAGAAAATAATTGAAGTTTGAAAAAAATAATTAAAAACTACCAAAAAAATGTATATGCGAAGAAAATGGTTGAATAATGACAAAAATAACTGAAATTTAAAAACAAAATTAATGAAAAATGAAAAATATATTCAAAAATGTATTAAAAAAATAAAAAATTTAACACATTATTTGAAAAATTGTTTAAAATAATTGAAAAATTAACGATATAATTAAAATGTGAAGAAATTAATAATTGAATAATAACACAAATAATTGAAAACTGATCTTCAAAAGTTAACAAATTCATGACAGTAATAAAAAGATTGAAAAAAATGACATTTAAAGAAAATAATTCCAAACTGTCAAAAATATTTGAATATTGAAAAAAATAGTTGTAACTTGAAAAAATAATTCAAAAATGACAAAAATAATTGATAATTTTGGAAAAATTAAAAATTTGAAGAAAATACTTGAAAAATTGACAAAACAATTGAAATATTCAAAACTGGTGTAAAAATTAAAAAATTACAGACAAGAATTCTAAAATTAAAGAAAAATTATAAGTTTGAGGAAAATAATTAAAAGTTGAAGAAATTAACTGAAGTTTGAAGACAATAATTGCACTTTGAAAAGTATAATTCAAAAATGTTAAAAAAATTCAAAGATTAAAAAAATAATTAAAGTTTGAAGAAAATAATTGAAAGAGGTGTAAAAAAATTAGAAATTTGTAACAATAATAAAAAATAATTGAAAACAGGTGTAAGAAATTTAAAAGTTTATGACAATATAAAAAATTGAATAAAATAATTGCAATTTGTAAAAAATAATTCTAAAATGGCAAAAATAACAAAAATATGAGAAACGTAATTGGAAAATAACAAAAATAATTGGTTAATGACAAAAGGAATTGAAATTTGAAGAAAATAATTTAAAAATAACGAATGTATATGGAACTTATGTAGAAAATTTGGATATTCCTGACAATAATTTAAAGCTTGAAGGACACAATTGAAATTAAAAAAAAATAATTGAAAAGTTTCAAAAATAATTGAAATTATAAGAAGATAATTGAACAATAACAAAAATAATTGTAATTTGACAAAAATAATTAATAACTGGTGCATAATATTAAAAATTTAAAGACAATACTTGAAAAATTGACCAAATAATTGAAATCTTAAGAAACTGATTGAATAATGACATAAATAATTGAAAGCTGGTGTATAAATAAAAAATTTATAGAGTGTAATTGAAGTTTGAAAAAAGTAATTGAAATTTGTTGAAATAAACTAAAAAACATTGTACAAATTTAGTAAACTCATGACATTAATAAAAATAATAAAGAAAATGATTGAAATTTGTAGAGAATAATTGAAAACTAATATAATAAGTTTAAAAATTCATGACAATAAAAATTTATTTATTTATTTATTTATTTACGGGCAAAAGCCCATCACAATATCAAATTTAAAAATTTATTTCAAGGAACAATAAAATTAAAATTTGATATAACAATAATAGTTGCTATATTAAATATTAATAGGTCGCATTCAATAATTTGATTAACATAATAATTGAAATTTGTAGAAAATAATTCTAAAATTGCAAAAATAATAGAAATATGAGGAAAATAATTGTAAAATGGCAAAAAAAACTTGAATAATGAAAAAAGTAGTGCAAATTTGAAGAAAATTATTTAAAATTAATAAACAAAAGTAGAATAGATACTGATGTTGAAAATTTAAATATTCCTGGCAATAATTTAAAAATAGAAAAAAATAATTGAAATGTTGAGAAAATAATTGAAAAATGACAGAAGTAAATGAAAACTTGTGTAATAAATTTAAATATTCATGACAATAATTTAAAGACTGAAGAGAATAATTGATATTTAAACAAATTAAATTCAGAATCGCAACCTTTCTGGAAGTTTTCAAACTTGCAGCAAATTTGATGAAAGTTTCGGAACTCCAAAAATAGTTCAAAAAAAGTTATAGAATTGTGTACGGTCCCTTAGGGCTTAATTGTTAGTAGTCAGTAATATTAGTAAACTTAAATTATGAAAATCTCTAATCAATTTATCTGTTTAATACGCAGAATACTACTTATGAAAAGAAAACAACTCTGTGCTTGCTTTAAATTATAAAATTAAGTAGAAAAAATTTCTTATTTAGAAATTATTAGGTAATGGGGTACTCTTATAATTCATTACAATTACTCTCATTAAAATAATTGAATTAATTTTTGAAATTTTTATTACTTTAATTGCATAAAAAAAAATTGTAAACATTGAAATCGCTGAGTTAGGGAAATCAAGATTTGGAAAATAAAAGGAGGATTTGGGTTCCGGGAATTCGAATCCAGGAATGCGGAATCCGCTCTCTAAATCTGAATTCATTAAAAGTTACTAATTTAAAAAGCAAAAACTCTGTCACTAATTAAAATAGTTATATTTCAACTAATTATTTAGTAAAGAAAGTAATTATTAGTAATACTAATTTTTAGGTTAGGTTAAGATAACTAATATTTTAATAAAATTCTGTTTACTAACTCAATTAGTCAAATTTAAATTAGTTTTTTAGTTCTTTTTTTACATATAATAAGTATAATATTTTACCTGTAAATATAACTAATTATTTGTAAATAATAATTAAAAAAATAAAACATGATTTTACTAATAGTTAATTATTTATTATTAATTCTGATTTAGAGAGCGAGAAGTAGAATTCGGAATATTGGGGCGAGAACTGTAGAATTTAAGATTTAGAGCCAAAAATGCTGAAAGTAAATTCTAGAATTGGGAATCTGAAATGTGAAATACGAGATTTGTATTTCGGGTTATACAATTTGAAATTTTGACATTTTGTTGACATTTTAAGATTTTCAAAATTTTTTGCTACTTTATTGGGTCCGACATTTTGAATTTTGTAAACCTGACTTCCGATTCGTACTCAGCGACCCAAAAAACCCCCTAGTACCAAATCTCACAAAATTTTGTTGAAATTTTAAGATTTTAAAAATTTTGGAGGCCATATTGGATATGCCATTTTGAATTTTTACACTTCGAGATCAGATTCGAAATCAGCGACATAAAAAAATCCCGATTACCATGTTTCGCGAATTACGTTGATGTTTTAAGATTTTCGAAAAATTTGTCTGTCATATTGGATCTGCCATTTTGAATTTTGTAAATCTGACTTAAGATTCGTATTCAGCGACCAGAAAATTTTATCATGAAATGTATAAACATCATCCACAGTTTGAGCCGTTTTTTTTCGTGACCTGGATACACGTCATTCACAGTCAAGGGGTTAATCCAGTGGAGTAAACAAACTCACTGAAATATTCAACACATTTCGGATCATAAATATTAGGAATTAATTAAGCTACTTCTAAGAAATTTTCTCAGGTCAAATCTGTAGTTAATAATGCTACCCACCTTTCTTAGAAATTTACCTTAATTTTGGTTTTCCCTCAAATTTAAAATTAATTATGCATTTTTCCATTTCTACCTTGAACCTGGATGACAATTTACAGTCTTTGGTGTTCTCTGTTAGTGAAAAGTGTTCTTGCTGAACTGTGACTGAAATACTGATTTCGAAAATAGAGAAGATGAATTCAGTTACTCCAAATTTTTGTGAATCGCTTTCTCCAAGTGGTGAGTTGATAATAATTGTGAACGGGTTTAAATTTAAATTGGACAGAAAAGTATCTATGACGAAGGATAGATGGATTTGCCAGAACGATAATTGTGAAGCTTGTATGTATACAAAGGGTGTGTTTCCGCGCAAAATTGAAGAATTTAATTTAAAACATAATCATGATGATTGCTTAGAATTTGAAGACTTAACCAAATCAGACATTGCATTTCTTGAAAGACGCCTAAAAACGAATAATGCTCTAGCCAATTTGCCCACTGACATTGACGAAACACACATTAAAATCTCTCAGTTAAATATAAAAACTAATTATCATGAAGATTTCGTTTTAGTTAATGATCGTCGTTTAAACTTGGTTATTTTCTCAACAAGAAGAAATCTCAATTTTTTGTCAAGAGCCAAGATTTTGAGCGTTGATGGTACTTATAGCTGTCCATCATTTTTTGAACAACTTTTTTCTTTTCATGGATATTTCAATGGCCAGTACATAGTATTAGCATTTTGTTTATTAAAAGATGTATCCAAACAAACATACGTTGAATGTTTTTCTTCTATTAAGAGATTGTGCATGAAAAATAGCTTGCTTTTGAAACCTGAAGAGATCGTCTCACCTTTCTATCCAAACATTCATGAAGCTATAAAAGTAGTTTTGCCAAAAACGAAAATTGTCGGGTGCAAAAGTGATTTGTTTGAGATGTGGAATGAGAAAATGAAAGAATTAAATCTTTATTATGTTTACAAGTGTACAAGTACAAAAGTGAGTAAATGGTTGCACGATTGTACAGGTTTAACTCTTTTGGATCCCTCGGATGCAAAAGCTTGCTTTGCTTTTGACTTATTACCAATTATTCCTCTTGATGATAGAGTTATTCAATTCGCTTGTTATTTAACGACCAATTTTTTGCGCGATACTGCTCTGTATCCACCAGAAATATGGGCTGAAAAATCTCCTGTTTTTCATCGAACAGCAAATCCGTGTAAAAATTTTCACTTTGATTACAGACGATTATTATCTAAATCGAATCCTTCAATTTTCAAAACTATTCTAGTTTTATTAAATTTTCAGAAACATACTATTGTCCAATGTAATAGTGTGGATTTTGAGAAGGAATCTACTCAATTTACTCAATCTTTTCAACAAGAATATGAAACAATTCAAAACAAAATTTTTGAGTATAATTCAAGTAAATTATCGCGACTTGAATATATAAGATCAGTTTCTTGTTTGCATAAATCCGTAATACTTTAAAATGACTGATAGGACATCATAAACAATCATTGAGATATTAGTAAATTTTTGACGATATAAAGAGTGCCGATACTCTCTTTGTCAACTTTTCAATTGTATATATCGTTATATTCTTGTAAAAAAAACTTAATGAAATGTTTTAAAATTAAAACCGAGAAAATACAAAAAAGTTACTAACAAATATAAGGAAGGACTAAATAAAAGCGAGAAATTAATATTTAGGTAGTTTTGATTCCTCATAGAATTTTGTTTTAATTTTTTACAACGATAAATAAAGATTATTGAAGGGAGTCGATACACTGTATTACTTAGAAACGACTAATTATTAGATACATTTGGCTGTTTACTTTATAAATTTTATAAACTGCTTCACTAATGATTAAATTTGACTGATTTTCTGATATTTTGTACTGATAATTAGTTATGTTGAAATAAAAAATCGACAATGATTTAATGATTAATTATACATTTATGACTGATTAAGATTAAAAGAGTGAGCAAAATTTGTCCGTAAATTTTTTTCTGAAACTTTAAATATTTTTCTCATGTAGTAACGTAGATTTATCTAAACTATCAACAGAAAGGTCTGTCTGATGGAATTTGCCTCAAAATTAATTTTTGTAAATTTGGAAAATTAATTTTGAGGCAAGATACAAACAAACCTTTCTCATGATATTTAAGATAAATCTACAAAATTTTGAGAACATGAAATATTTTTAAGAGAAACTTTATGAGGAAAATTTTGCTTACACCAGTGACGTTTTTTTCAATAATAAAGAATGACGTCAGTGGTTACATGACCAATAGTCAAAATTTTGCTCTGAAACTGCGGAATATTTTTAAACGAATCTTTTTAAAATGACATAAAATATTATCTGGAAGATCTATTTGACACCAGGTTGTTTAGATTTTGTCCCAAAAATTAATGTTGGGAATTTGTCAAAAAAAAAAAGATGTCAAAAAATTAATTTTTTGTCAAAATACACATAAAATTAGGTCAATTAGGTTTTCTAAGTGATATTTTAGATAGCTTTATAAAGTTTCTTTTTAAAAGTATTCAAAAGTTTAATAGAAAAACTGCATAGAAATTTTGCCTTTAGATTATGTGACCCCTGACGTCACTCTTTACCATATGCTCTGAAGCCAATGGTGTAAACGCGTTAAGGAATTGAGTATTTTAAGTTCAATTTCTAATTCTAATTAGTTAAATTTTATTTTAAAAAAATAACTGTATATATTCTAAATATAAATATAATTTTCAACTTGTAACCGAAATTAAAATTAATAAATTTTTTAACTAAGAAGAAAACTGTTCACCTTATTTCTACAATCCCAATCCTTTATCAAGGAATTAATGAAACTTAGCAATTATTTTAACTGTAAATTTTTCTGAGTGTTTTAATTGCGTAATGTTTGTAGAATATAGCATTAAAAACTTGATATCCCTAAAACAATTTCATCTGTTTATTAAAAAGCATGTTTTGTATAAAAAGAATAAGAGTTTTAAATGTAAAAAAATGAAAAATCATTAATTGTTATGCAAATTTTTAGTTAAATGTAAACTTTATATAGGTCAATTGATTCGTTTTGCGGCAAGGAATATGATTTTTTATTTTTTAAATTGTATTTTTAGTGTAAAAAAAAATGAAAAATGGTGCTTTAAAAAAATTTGGTTTGGTATTTCAAAAATTCCTGTGTCCAAGTTTAGATAAATTGTAACTAGGGCTACCTCAATAATTCTTTTTAAATCAATGTAAAACGTATGTGAGGCATTCCACTTCAAATCATTGCACCTACAAACGACAATCGAAAAAAAGCTTTTTTCAAATAAAATTAATTTGATTAAAGTTACAAAAAATTTTCTTAATTTCAAAAAAAAATCCTATTTGAAATCTAAAACTCTTAATATTTCAAAACACCCCTCCTCAAATTTTCTTGAAACCCATTTTTCTTAAAAGCCAAAAAAAAACCTAAGGTTCTGAGGAGGATACCCCCTAATTTTTCCAAATGATAACAATGGCAAACTATCCTTAAAAGTCACTTTTGACTAAAATAATCGAAAATATAATTTTGAAAGAATTTATCGATTTCAAGAAAGTTTTGTTCACATTCTAAAATAATGTTATCATCTAGAATAATCAGGGGCATCCTCTAAAAAAATTTCCGTTGATTTAGAACGTTAACAACATTTTTTTGTGGAAATTAATAATTTTCTCCAAAATTATTTTCGATTATATATTAGTAAGGGGTGACTTTTATTTTTGGCCAGTTATTAAAAATTAAAAAAGTCAGATTTCAAATTCATAATCAGCGACACAAAAAATTCTTTAATACCAAGTTCAATACACATCCGATAATTTATTGCACTTTTGGACGGCCTCATTTGGTCGGATATTTTGAATTTTTTAAACACTGATTTTATATTCGTCATCAGCAACCCAAAAACCCCTAGGTATTTAGTGACATAAAAATCCAAAAATTTTTGCACTTTTGTCGGTAATATTAGATCGGCCATTTTGGTTTTTGAGAAGCTGACTGCAGATTCGTAATCAGCGACCCGAAAACTCTTAAAATAAGGAATATTACTTAATTTTAGGGTTCAGTGCCGTAAAACGGAACCCTATTAAAATCACTATGTATATATCTGTTTTCGCGCCCAACCCCCCCCCCCTTCACCCACCTAACTACCAATCTATATGAGCTAAAGACTTCAAATTTTGTACACATATTTAGCATCACATGTAGATTACAGGAAAATTATCGAAAAGTTTCGTAAAAACTGTCTTCATACTGTTTACGAGCTAAAATCTACGATTTTTTTTAAAATTCGAAAAAAATTACTTTGCTCCCCTTCCCTCTCGGAGGTTAAAGTTTTCGATGTAGGGTTCTGGAATTTAGTACACATGTTAGTATTACACATGTTAACATATGTAGTATCACATGTAGATTACAGGAAAATTATAGAAACCTTTCGTAAAGGCAGTCTTCTCTTCATAGTGTTTACAAGGCAAGATCTGCAATTTTTGAAAAAAAATTCCAAAAAAAATTACCCTGCCCCCCCCCCCTCCACTTGGCGGCTACAGTTGTTGACTTAGGATGCTTCTATAATTTTAGTGAGCTTTATTTGCGTCCAAGAACCACTTATTTTCGTAAACTCCTTTATAGTATAATACTGGAGTCAATAAAATGAGTAGCTGTTACACATAACCTATAGGGCAACGTCTGTACTATAAATTAGTACGCCTCATGCACAATATTTTTCCCGTGTAGGTTTTGAAAATATTTTCAGAAAAAGGCAGTATTTTGCGTCCTCTTCGGTGACGTCAGCGGCCGGGAAATTATTTTGCGCCCGCATTAGCACGTGAAATGAAATACTTTCGGTGCATGTAGGTTTAAAAACTATTTTTTATAACTCAGAGTGCAAATAAGAAAAAAAAAACAAACGCTTTCGAGCCTCAGAGTAAGAATAAGAAAAATAATATAATGCTGAAAAGATATACTAAATCGATACTTTTAACAAGTACAGTTAATTTGACACATTACAACGTTGGCAGTAGTGATATTGTGTGAAGTTGTCACTGTTACCGACAAAATTTCCGTCTACTGCGCAGATGCGATGCCCCGAGTCATACCAGTCATACGTTCGCGGACAGAATTGCTGTTTGTTTACATCGTTTAAATATTTTCGGTTGAGTGAAGCAGAGGTAAAAGTGAGGTCTGCGATGAACAAAATTAATAGGAATTAATATTATTAACTGCCACGTTCGGTGTGGCATCTTGGTTTAATTTTTTCGTGTCGTATTTTTCTGAAATCGTTAAATAGTGAAAACCTAACCTCAACCCACTCTACAGAATTTCACTTCTGGACCCCGGCGAGGGTAATAACACCCCTGCCCGAATCCCCCTTGACGTATTTCTGGAAAAATTTTCAGTTTCTCAGTGTTTTTCATTCTAGAATACGTGCTCATTGTTAATAAAAAAGCAAGTAGAAATTTCCAAGGAATGATGGAATTTAGGAAATTTTCAAATTTTTTCTTTTGATCGTGATAAATTTAATAGTCAAAAACATTTCTTCGGTCATACGATCACTTAGAAATTAATAAAAAGCGGACTAAATATCAGTCCACTACAAATTACAATACTGACGTTTCGGTAACAAGTTGCGTGCCTTCATCAAAGTTATAAATCTAGAAATTAAACATAGTTTTTTTTAACAATTTCTATAAAAAAAAAAAACGTAGAAATTTTAACAATTTTTCTTTAAAAATCAAATACTCACAAAATATAATGTAAAAATGACACATAACCTTTAACAGTCTAAAATCATATTTTTATTATAAAAAACATTATCTCTCATTTGAGAAACAGACACAACCAAAAACCAAACATTAATAAACACAATTTCCCACAAAAAAAGAAGAAGTGTAAAAACTACTTAAATATTACTGCAAATTAAACGCTTTTGACATGATATAAAATTGTGTTATTTCTACCTTCCTGGATCATATATAATTTCTGGTTCAAATTACTGCAAATTAAAATTTAAAACTTCCATGATCAACGATCAATGAAAGTGAACAAGGCATAAAACTATCAAATCACACTATAGAGGAAACTCTGACCTACTTAGAATGTCGGCTAGAAAACGGATAGAAACCGGGTAGAAAACGCTAAGTTTCCTATCCGTTTATATCTGATTTATATGCGGTTTCAATTTTAACTTTCGCCAAACATACGAATTCATCCGGTTTTTATCCGACAATTTATTCAAAATTTAAAACACATTTCGGAGGTATCTTGAGTTCACCCGGTGTCTATACGACATTCAGACAAAAAATGCAATAATATAAGTACTACTTACGAAACTCATGCGTTTTCATCCGGCATTTGTCGGACAATAGTAACATAAAATTTTTTTTTAGTTAAACAAGAGTGCGACATAAATACGTTTGTATATGGTTATCAACCGTCAATTTTTTAATGTTAATTTTTTAAAGTTGAAAAAGCGGAAGATATCCGTTTTCACCCGGCAATTGTCGGACAGTAGAAACTTAGCTTTTTTTTAGTTAAATAAGAGTGCGACATAAATATGTTTGTATACGATTTTCATCCGTCAATTTTTAAATGTTAATTTTTTAAGTTGAAAAAGCGGAAGGTATCCGTTTTCACCCGGCAATTGTCGAACAGTAGAAACTTAGAATTTTTTTACTTAAACAACAGTGCGGCATAAATACGCTTATATACGGCTTTCATCCGTTAATTTTTGAAGGTTAATTTTTTAAAGTTAAAAAAGAGGAAAGTATCCGTTTTCACCCGGCAATTGTCGGACAGTAGAAACTTAGAATTTTTTTTTTAAACAAGTGTGCGACATAAATACGTTTATATACGGTTTTCATCCCTTAATTTTTTAAGCTTAATTTGGTAAATTAGAAAAAGAGGAAAGTGTCTGTTTTCACCCAGCGCATAATATTTTTATAAATATAATAGTATCTTCAAAAAACATAGTAATATTTTTATTAAAAAAATTGCTGGGTATAAATTATTAACTATAAGAATTGAAACCGGACATAATGCAGATATGAACGGATACGAAACGTGTATGGTTTTCATACGTTCAATTCGGTTTCTTACCGTTTTCTAACTGAAATTTTAAATGATACATTCAACATTTTGTTATGAAAACTCATTCGGGTTATTAGCCGTGTTCGTTAAGCGTTGCGTTAGGGTTTAGGTTTAGGGTTCGAATCCTAAAAAGTATTCATTATTTTCATTGCGTTATATGCGTGCGACTATGTGTATTAACAATAAATAAAACAACTAAGCATAAATAGACATGGAAAAATCAATAAACAATATAGTAAATAATTTTTTTCTATTTTTTATGCAATTTCGGACAAAAACGGATAGAAAACGGATTGCATACTGACACACGAAATTGATCCGGTTATATCCGTTTTTAATATGTCAAGAAATTCTAATTACTATGACAGATAAAAAATGGATTAAACCGAAGTGATTTCGGATAAGTTTCCGATTAAAAGCGGACACAAAACCGGTAAGATTTACAGTAAGAACGGATATAAACCGATTTCTACCCGTCATTCTAAGCAAGGTGTTGCAACCATTAGGGTGCGTACACAATATTAGATTTTCAAAATGTTATTATAGACATCGCTTACAGCTTTTCTCTCTGTTTGTAAATTCACGACTTTATCTTAAATTTTTTAATAAATATTGACTCCAAAACTCTTCTTTTAAACATACAATCTTTTCTAGCTAAAATTTTGTTGTTTTCAAACTTAAGATCAAAACGTTGGTCAAAGTCCCAACTATGTTTGGGCAAACCAGTATTCAAATCACCCACCTCATAATTACGTCATGTTCAAATACTCTAGATTTTAATCTTCTACCAGTTTCACCAATATAAATTTTATTACAAACTAAACAATTTATCAAATAGACAACATTAGAGAGGTTCCCTTTTTGTTTTCTATCTTGTTTATTAGCTAAAAAATAATTTTTAAGTTGATTGTTATTTTTCAAATATACATTGATATTATACCTCGTGCTTTTTTAAC